>JAVKPL010011146.1:0-115048 GCA_032173675.1 Gastrolobium villosum
TCTATGGTTATAACTTTTCACATGATCATGTCATATATTTTTTTCACATGAGAGGATCCAGATCCTTGGATGACTGAGAACTCGCAAGGTCCCCACTGAAACTTGAAGAGGGAAAAAAAATTAATGAATTCTCCAAGAAGAAACGGGCAAAACTCATTAAAAAATTAGAAAAGTATAAAAGCAATTCTGCGGGGGCAGTTCAGAGAACTAAACACCCCCCACTGGAAAATAACTAAGAGCATATCAAGCGTATAAAATTTACATGGTAATGCCCCCAAACGGTCAAATAATATATACACACATAATCACATTAATCTTCGAAAATATTTTATCATGCAATCTGTCAAGGACTAGAATTAGGGATGTTCACGGTCTACATTGTGTTAGTTTTGAAGCAAAAATCATCTATCATTTGATCTATTACGGTTTAATCATTTAATTATATTGACTTAGGTGAAAAAAGATCACACGAAAAATATGAGATAACAAAAAAAAAAAAAATTAGAGTATATCACATTAAAGGTAATTTAAACTTTATCCGGAAACTTCTAAAAGAAAAAATAGACGGTTTACTAATAAAGGGTTTTTTATTTGGGTTTTCATTTCCTCCTTTAACATAACATAATAAATTTTTCTACACAAACAACATTTTGTGAGGCCCATACATTTTAAAATAAAAAAAATATGACACGCAAAACTAAACCCCAATAACATTACACAATCACTTTTCCTACAACATAATAAACATAAAACCCTTTTTAGAGGTGGAGTAGAAAGATTGGTTAATTATTGTAGAAGGGATCGGAAAATCCCGCATAAGTTGTTATCCAAAAAGTAATAAGTTCCCGACACTGTTAGAGTATAGCTAATTATTAATGGATTTATCATCTATCATTTAACATGATCAGAAAAAATTTCTTACACATACAATATTTTGTGGGACTCGCAGCAAAAAAAATAAATTCCAACATACAAAACAAATCTCTATAAAATAATATAATCACTTTTCCTAAAACGTAACTCTTATAAAACCCATTATTAACTTATTACATTAGTGTATCGCTGGTTTAAACAATACTATCGAGTCAATTGAAGCAGAAACATCTGTAGATTTGCAGCTATAATTCTTCAGTCAAAGATTTCAAATCAATTATACGACAAAAAGAAGGAAAAGGTAAAAAGAAAAGCTGATTCTTATTTTTTTCAAGATGGGTTTGGACTTTGGAGTAGGGGAGGGTCTCTACGTAAAAACAAACATTTATTTTCGATGCCTACTAGGAAGATAACCATTTTAGCTTAATTTCTTTAAACAAAAAACAAAAACAAAAACTCTATTTGATTTCTGTTTTGAAAAATAATTTTTTAATTTTCAGAACAAAAAAACTAAAATTTAGAAAACATATATCAGTTATTTTTATTTTCTATTTTGATTTTTAACTTTCAAAAGAAAAAAATATAGAAAATAACAATTTTCATAACTATTTTACAAAACAACACAATCAAACATACCCAAATCCTCTTACCGCCCACTTTTCGCACAAAGTCCCTACAATATGAGAGGAAATTTTTCCTAGACATGATGTAAAGTCAGTTGGTGCACTGAATAGAAAACTCGATTTGACAAGAACCATTTTTTCGAAATATCAAAATCTAAATATATAAAACTTAATGTCACTTCTTACTGATGCAGTGGACAAACTGCTTAATACTGTGTCTATCCAATACTTGTCATTGCTATTTCCCCTCATCTGGATTGGAGGGTCATTTACAATTGGTTTTCAATTGCCGGGTTATGTTTATTGTCACGATATAAAATAGCATTTTCTATATATTCTAATCTGATTTCATTCGCCAATATAGGTTAATAAATAAAAATGAAAATATCTGCTGGAGTCTATCAATCACTCAATTCAAGGGTTACAAAATCTTATACCATCCGATATTTCCCCTCTTCTATATCGCCCTACCTACCAAGCAAAAGATCATAAAATTCCTCCATGCATTTTCTGTCAGCTCCAGTCACCACTGGACAACAACAAAAGGATCAAGTGCGTAGAATACTAAAACTTGACATATTTATTCCACCATAGCATCAGCCAAAATATCAGCACCGGGCACATCTGGTTTTTTATTGTTCTTTCCTGTGCGATACCACCACAAATATCCATTGAACATATTAGTCATTAGAACGCAAAATACTTTGTAAACAAGTTTATGGTTATCTTTTTAATATGTCCTATACTCCGATATGGAAAACATGTATCAGTCAAAAATTTCTAAACATAAACTTTTTGAGAAACACTGAAGGACATGACGACTATTTCCTACTCCTAAGTTCCTCATTTGCTAAACCTTCTCAGCATACTACATATTACAAAGTCCAACATATGCAATCGCCAAAATTCTACAGTTGCATTAAGATATCCTATGTTACACACTCACCGAGCCAACTCTTAATTAGGAGAATAAGGTTTGCAGGGGTATATTCTAGGAGGAATAAATAGTAGGGTTTAGTCCGGTTAGTAAGAGGTGGTTACATTGGCAGTTAGGAGGTTAAGTAGTTAAAAATAGGAAATTTTAATGGGAAGGGATCTTTCGGGGGAAATAACTGAAACTGAGAGATTCTCAGTTGGGAGAATGGGACAACCCTTGTAACAGGATTCTTACTCTTGTGATCCCCATTTTCAGAATACAGACATCATTCTTTCTCTTTCCTATTCTTTTACAATTCCTGTCACACCTAACCAGAGAGCCCATCAGTTTGGTCCCACCTGCGGGATCATCTCGTGGATGCAATGGAGTCTCGCATCAAAGCATTGGAGAGCTCAGTACAATTCCTCAAGAAGGTGGCAAGCAATCATAGCTCGTAGTTGTCAAGAAAGTGGAGTGGAGGGTACTGGCAGCATTAAGCAGCTCCTTGGTCGGTGGATGCAGAAACCGGGTGTCAAACAAGAGGATGAGGCTACCCACGAACAACTCACTTGCAAGGAGGCTCAGCCCCATTTGACCAAGCAGGTCGAGGAGCACAGTAAAGGAAGTGGGATGGATTCCAATGGCACATAGGCCTGTTCTTGGGCACAAAAAGTAGAGTTACCCGCCTTTGATGGGATGGATCCCTTGTGTTAGACAGCAAAGGAAGAGAGCCAACAGGGAAGGTGCAACTGGCTTTTACTACTATGGAGGGCAATGCTGTAAATTGGTTCAGGTTCTTGCATAAAAAAAGACCCCTGATTTGATTTGATCTGGGATCAATTGTTGGGATATTTCTTGGGTGATCTGCATCACAATGTGAAATGAAGAGTCAGACCCAATGACCCCAAAGAGGTGATGAGAGCCGTTGACTTAGCAAGGAATGTAGAGGAGGAATTGAAGACTTTGCATGGAATGGGGGGTTCCCAATTTTGAACTCCAAGTGCAAGGACTCTGTTGTCAGGGAGGGGGAAGTAAGTATTGTTTCTCTTTTATTAGGTAGTCAAGAAAGAGTGACAACTATAACGATGGTGAGAGCAAAATGAAAGACATTTGTTGAGGCATGGCATGGTTGACATTTGACAACGGGACTAGCATTCTTGACATTGCCAAATTTTCACTTGATGAGACAGGTATACAAGCTACTCTCTTCATTGATAATGAGTACAGAGATGATCGCATTGACACTGTTGGTCTTAGCAGTATAGTTTAGGCATCTTTTGCTAGCTTGATGTGTGCAACATTGTTAATAACTTTGAATGCTCTTTATGAGACATACGGAAATATGGAGCTGGTATGTTATTATTATGTAAATGAAGTTTACCTAGTTTTCATTACATGAAGGCTTGGCTTTAATATATATAAAATAAAATACTTTTTGGTAGATGAATCCCAATTCCAAACTTGGTACCTCATAAAGAACATAGTCCGAGATAGAACAAGAAATTATAAGCATGAAAATTACCCTTGCGCTTCAGCTGTTTAAGTTTCAAGCTCTTCTTCAAGTGAAATTTTCCTGAAGATCTCCGGCTATCTTTGGTTTCCCCTACTCGCAAAAATCAAACAATATCAGCTTAAACAAATCCATCAAACATGTATTCTGCTTTTAGCTTGGTCCATGAAAAACATACACTCAAAAATTATGCACAAAAAAAAAAGTCACATTATAAATAAAATTACACATTCCTTAATAACAGAATGATTGGCGGTTACCTTCAGCAACAGTCATTTGCACGTCTTCCATGGTTACCAAGCCATTCTGTAAGGCGTTCTTTTTCTCCTTCAGTTAATTGAGAAGGGAAAAGACAAGAGCAAAAGAAAGTAAGCAAAATTTTCAGGTTCGACAACGAAGAGAGAGAGAGAGAGAGAGAGAGTACCCGACGCCATATTTTGAAGAGTTTGCGCTTGCGTTTGCCGGAGAGGGGAAGGGGTTGTTTCTTGAGCTTGAGCTTGGCGGTGAAAGGTTCACCGTGATTCTGTCTCTTCTTCTCAGCTATTAGAGCTCTCCTTCGCTTCTGCACCACATTGAACTTTGCCATCCTCTCCTTCTCCTAACCCCTTAACCTATCTTTCTCTTCTATCAAACCCTATCTATACCCACGCCGCCTGCTCTATAAATATAACACTACCAACAAAAACTAGTGTGGTTTTATAACACTTATATAGTAGGAAAGGTGATTCTGTTATGTTATATAGATTCGTTTTGCGTGTTAGGATTTTTTTTTGCTTTAAAAATTGCGGGTCCCATAAAATATTATGGGTAGAAAAGTTATTCTGGTCATGTTAAATGATAAATGTAAACCACAAATTAGTCTTTGTAATATTTAAAAGAAAAGAAAAATACTTAAAGATGTTATAACCTTGAAGGGGAGCTGAGCCACGAGCTGGATGAGATGATTAAACTTGAGGAGCAACTCTGGTTCCAGAAGTCTAGAGCCGTTTGGATCAAGGATGGGGACCGTAATACTAAATTCTACCATACTGTGGCCATCACCCGTAGACGTAGAAACAAAATCTTGGCCATGAAGAATGACCTGGGCATTTGGATCAGCAACGAGGATTCCCTCAAAGCTAATGGCTTCTAGCTACTATAACTTATTTTTTTCTGAGCAGCAAGTGAGTAGAATTTGGATCAGTTCTGGAGACAAGTGGCCCCAGCTGAACAGCTCAGATAGACATATGTTGAGTAAACCGTTATCCAAGGAGGAAATTAAGTTAGCTTTCTTCCAAATGGGCCCCCATAAAGCCCCCGGATCTGATGGCTTCCCTGCTGCGTTTTATCAAAGAAACTGGGATTTTCTTGCTGGCAAAGTGTGTAGTGACATTGAGGCTTGCTTCTCCAACCCAGAAAAGATCAACAAGGTTAACGAGACTCTTCTAGTGCTCATCCCCAAAGTTGACAAACCGGATAGAGTGGAGCAACTTAGACCAATTGCCTTATGCAACGTGTTCTATAAGGCGATATCCAAGATTGTGGTCAACAGGCTGAAGACAGTGATGGACAAATTAGTTTCTCCCTTTCAAACGAGCTTTGTGCCAGGTAGAGTCATTCATGACAATGTCATTATTGCTCAAGAGATGACCCATGCTATGAATAGACTGTCGGGGAAGAAAGCTTTTATGTCTATTAAAATTGATTTGGCAAGGCCTATGACAGACTAAACTGAGATTTCATTTATAATGTCCTCCTGGAAGCTGGCATCCCCCCTATTATGGCTGATATCATCAAAGCCTGCTATTCCTCCTCTCTCAGGTCCTTTGGAATAATTCCAAATCTGACCCGTTTTCTCCTACAAAGGGAATCCGTCAAGGAGACCCCATCTCCCCTTACCTCTTTGTGTTGTGCATGGACAAGCTCTCCCACATCATCGCTGATGCAGTCAAGACTAGAAGATGGAAACCTATGAGAGCTGGGAGGAAAGGTTCTTTAATCTCGCACCTCATGTTTGCTGATGACTTAGTCTTGTTTGGTGAAGCCAGTCTTAGTCAGCTGGATGTGATGCTTGGGAGCCTTAAGAGCTTCTGTTAGATGTCTGGTCAAGTGGTGAGTATCGAGAAAACCAACATCTATTTCTCGAGGAATACTAATCCCACTGTTAAGGCAGATATTGCTCAGGCTAGTGGCTTCAAGATGTCAGATTCTTTGGGGAAATACCTAGGATCCATGCTCTATCATGGTAAAGGTAGAAAGCGAAACTTTGCTTCAGTTATTCATAGGGTTAAAGCCAGGCTTGCTGGATGGAGAAACAACTTGTTATCCTTTGCTGGAAGATCTACTCTTGCTAAATCTGTCATTAGCTCTATCCCTACCTACCACATGCAGCATGGCTCGATTCCCCTTACAGTTTGCAGTGAGATAGAAAAGATCCAAAGATCTTTCATTTGGGGAGATAGCATTGATAAATGAAGAGTCCACCTCATTGCTTGGGAAACCATGTGTAAGCCCAAATCTGCTGGGGGCTTGGGAATCCAAAACCTTAGAATTCATAATGAAGCTTTTCTGGTCAAAGTGGTCTGGCAAATCCTTATCAACCCAAGGATCTCTCGGTGCAAGTTCTTCTTGGTAAATATGGGAGGAATGAGGACCTTAGACGCCAGATATCCACCAAAAGGGGTGACTCCTGTCTCTGGAAAAACATATGTCAAATCTGGCCTAATTTGCTTAACTGTCTTCATTGGAAAATTGGAAACGGAAGGGACATCAAGTTCTGGAAAGATCGCTGGACTCAGCTTGGATCCCCCTTGATAGACCTTGCTTCTCCCTGTGGCGGCCACATCAATGTAGAAGCCCTTGTTGCTGATTTAGTCGACTTGGAGTCAGGGGATTGGAACCTGGGATGTCTCCAAAATGTTCTTCCAGAAGATATCATTCAACAGGTAAGATCTTTTATGCCTCCCTCCGATGCGAATGAAACCGATCGCCTGGTGTGGGGAACTAACATTAATCATAAAGGTATTGTGAAGTTTGCATACAATACCTTAATGGGTTTTGATAGCCTCTCTCACGACCAAATCTGGAACACAATTTGGAGGTGGCCTGGACCTCAAAGGATTCGGCAATTCATTTGGTTGGTTCTTCATGGAAGGATTTTAACTAGAGAATACACTTCCAAGTGGGGGGCTCTTCTCATTGCCAGTTCTGCTTGAATAAAATAGAAACTATTACCCATGTGTTTAGAGATTGTAAAAAGGTCTTACCTATTTGGAGCTACCGGTTCGCAGATGCCATCCCAGATGACTTCTTCATTTCTAATGAGGAGGAGTGGATTAGGAAGAACCTTGGTAAGTCCTGGCCCCATCCCCATCATCTAAATTGGCAAGATATTTTCATTGTCTCAATTTGGTGTATTTGGAACTGGAGGAACAAAGACATTCATGGTCCTAATACCAGCAGACCTTCCAACCAAGCAGTGTTCATCGAGAATTATATCTCAGATATCAAGAATACTAGGGTGAAGCAGCCTGCCCCTACGGATAGCCCTCTTGCCCGCCCTTTGGTTAATTGGAGAGCTCCGTCGGTTGGTTGGTTGAAGATGAACGTGGATGTTGCCACTAAAACCAACCCGAGCTTGGCAGCGTGTGGTGGCATCCTTAGGAATGCTCAAGGCAGTTGGGTAGCTGGGTACACCTATCTGATAAGCAATTGTGATCCTCTAACAGCGGAGCTTTGGGCAATTTTAAAAGGCCTACACACAACGTGGGATCTAAAAGTCCACAATCTGATAGTTGAAGGTGACTCTCTTCAAGCTCTCCAAGCCCTGTCAGTGAAGAAAGGTGATAATTCATCCTCTGCTATAGTTGAAGCCATCCAGAACTGGTTAAAGAAAGATTGGCAGATAGTGTTTCAACATGTCCGAAGAGAAGGGAACGCCTGCCCAGACTGGATGGCTAAGGAAGCTTTCCATTACCAGTCATACTATGTTTTTTATCTTCTGCTCCTTCTGGTCTGGGGCGTCTGTTGCATAAAGATGCCTCAGACATGTAGCTTTTTTGCTGTTTCTTGGGCCTAGGCCCCTTCTTATTACTAAAAAAAAAGATGTTATAACTTTTTTTTTCAATAGTTAGTCAATTTTATTTTATTTTTTGTAATAAGAAAGGGCCAGAGACTCAAACTTGGAAGAGGCTTTTTTACTTTTATCATCATCTAATAAATAGTCAACTATAACAGGCTTAAATTTTATAAAAAAAAATATTTAGAAAATAGATCATAGACTTTTTCATATATGTTGGGCCTAAAAGTCTATAGACCGGCCTATATCATATTATTTAATTTTAAATAAAATAAATAAAAATATTTTTTTAATAATTTTAAATAATAAAGTAATTTTCTTTTAGTTATTTTTTTAATAATTGGATGTTTAATAAGCTTAATCAGGCTAACAAGCCTAGACCAAGGCTTTTCTTTTTTAAGTATAGGTCAGTCGAGACTTGTAATTTAGACCTACACAAAGATAACATGTCACGCTATGTTTAAATATTTTTACACATGCATAGCTTATTTACACCCTTAAAATCATGTTATGTTATTCAGTATTTGAGGCAAATCATATAATATAAATAGATAAAAACATCATTTTTAACAAAATTTTATATGATTTCTTAAAAGGGATAGGATATTGTGATACACAAATAATGTTACGCACAATGTTACGACCACATCTTAATCGTTGATTTCCGCCAATCAACGGTTATCATTTATTGCAAATTAATAATTAATTAATGAGTTTGATTTGAAAAATGATAACCATTGATTGGCGGAAATCAACGGTTAAGATGTGGTCGTAACATTGTACGTAACATTATTTATGTGTCACAGTATCCTATCCCTTTTTAAAATTAGTTTTTTTTACTTATTTACACATTAGTTTTTATTTTAAATAAAATATGTAAATAAGTTACAAAAGTTTTTTTTTTGGTTACAATAAGTTACAAAAGTTAACCAAACAAAAATTATACCCCCACCAAGTTGATTTTTAAAAATTAAGTTTTATATTAATTGTCAATATTAGTGGTCGATGGCTAGTGATAATGACTGTTGGTGGTGGACTCGTGGCGGCTGTGGGAATAGCGCCAATAGATGGTGGTTGGGGTCAATATTAGTGATCGATGACTAGTTTCATATCAGGTTAAGCTTGGCCTATTACATATAGTCAAATAGAACGGGATCAGTCTTTTAAAAAAGCCTATTTATAATAGCAAGTCATAAGCTTTTTTACCTGCTGCCTATAAGCCTACATGTCGGCCTATATCATATCATTTATTTTAAATAAAAATAATAATATTATTCATAGTAATAACAAATGATGATAGTTCAGTTGGTGTATGTGAACTGAGTAGATGGTGGAAGGACATAGGTTCGATCCCCCACCAAGACTACCTTTGAGAGTAACATAAGATATGTACAATCTCTACAGTAGCATCAGAATCAACATTTAGTGTTGGATGAATAGTTATTGATGTCTATCATTCTAGTTTGGCTGAAGATACCATCATGATGCATTTGTTGGATTTATGTAGTTATTTTAATTTACATAGTATGGATTGATTGATTTGTTAGATCTGATGATGTATATGTTATTAGATATGATGATGTATATGTTATTTAGTTTGTGTTAAGTTGTTGGTGTGATTCATGATTTTGTTTGAAAGTTGAAATTGTGACTTTTGTTTTAACAATAAAAGTTGAGTATTTTGTGAAGTTGATTCATGTTATGCTTGGAAGTTTAAAATTAACAGGCTAACGGGTCAGTTCAGGTTAACAGTTAGGCTCTTACTACCCTATTGGGTCAGGTTAAATTAATTTTTTTTTAGCATAAGCTTGGGCTTTTCAGGACAAAATTCGGTCCAACCCAGCCGACTTTCACCTCTAGATGGTGGTGACGACACCAACAATGGCCGGTAACAATTGTGGTGACTGACTAATCGCGACGGTGGCAATGATGGTTCCTGCTTAGTGATTGAGAATGGCAATTATGATGGCTCAAGATGATGACTGGTTCGTGGTGGTGGTGGTGGTGGTAGCGCTGGCAACCATTGCTGTAACATCCTCTACAACTGATTACGATATAGGATATCACATTAATTCTTAAATCTTATTTTAAATAAGAGAACGAGAATTATAATGAAATTTTAATGCAGCGGATATGAAATAAGTTATATGACAAAATATTTGTAAAATCTAATTATGCAAAATTTAAGTTCATTATTACATCAGAAATTCATCATAATCTAAACTGGAAAGAAACATTTTTTTTATTAATTGCTCCGCTAAGCTCCGTATAGTCTTTAAAGTCTTTAACTATAGTGCTTTACCCTACTTCAAAGCTACACATATTGGTTTGTTTACTCTAAAAAGGTTAGCATAAAATAAACACACGTGAGATAAATCTCAGTAATATTGGGGGGTTTTCGAACTACAATAAATCCAACCACTTTAATGGATAATATCATTCTCACAGAATAAAATTTATAATAAGAAAATAATATCATAAACAATAAATATAAGCCCAGACCTTTGTGGGTTCTTGATTCAATCATACCCAAATCTTCGTGGGTCCTTGTAGATACAAGGTATGTTTTGATGATAACAAAATGGCAACAACGAAAAGAGAAGAGCTTTGGTCAAGAGCAAAAAGCATAAACCGTATGTGGATATTGAAGATGTATGATGTAGCCAAACAAGAAGAGTAATGTCATATCAAAGTGGCAAGATCATTGGATCAAGAGCAACAAGGAATAATTAGAAGAGAAACACCAAGATCAAAGACAACTAACCATGGTGAAAAACGATTAAAACCAACAAAGTATCAAGCATTGTCATATCCAACAAGTCAAAGCATAACTTCAAGAAAAGATCCAAGACACAAGACATAAAGCTAAGTCTAAAATCATATTTGGAATATATCTTTAGGACATAGAATATATGTGAGGTTATATGGTAGATTGCATTGCATGAGCTCAAAGTTTTTCTCAAAGTAAACGTGTTTTTCAAATTGCATAATCATAATCTTTATATACTTGAAAGAAATTTGAAAAATCCAAGGAAAAGATCTTTGACATATCTTATAACTTCAAAAAACATTTATCAAGTCAAGATCTTTCACAAAATGTGGTTGGAAGCAAGCTAGAACACATTTGAACATAAAATTTATTGCTTAATTTTGTTGCTTCCTTACATACAAATTTTAGTATCTTAAATGACGGATTTGGATCTTGTGTTCTTCATAAAAGTTGTAGATTTTTCTTTTATCTTTCCAACGAGACCAAGATCACATCAATCTGACAAGTATAAATCAAGTTATGCCCAAAATACGAAACAATGTTCTTGTTGTCAATAAAGTATTCGAATACCTGATGCAGTATTTGAATACCTGATGAAGTATTCGAATACCACACGAAAAGTATTCGAATACTTGCTGGGAAAAAGGCTTATAACGGCCATAAACGACTATAAATGAAGTATTCAAATACCACACGAAAAGTATTCGAATACTTACTGGGCAGAATGCATAAAACGGTCATAAACGGCTATAAACGGCTAGTTTTCAATGGAAACACTATAAATACATTCCTTATGACCATAAAATGAATTGATCACCATTCCTACACATCTTAAGGATGATTTGAGCGCTTCTACACATTCATTTGCTTATTCTTTTATATCTTTCAAAGATCAAACATATTTGAGCTCATATCTTGAAAATCCATATACCCATAGTGCTTCAAGTTGTATATCCACACTTTGAGAGTGTATATTCGTTTCCTAATATTTCCCTTCTTGTATTCTTGATTTGAAAGGGTTGTGAGGCCCATTGTTTGAGAGGTAGCCAAATACCCAAGTAAATTTGGAGTGAATTGTAAGGTTACCAAGTACCTGTAAACTTGGAGATTGCAAGGTATCCAAGAACCCGGAATCTTGGAAGATTGTAAATGTTTGTCAAGCACCCGTGAAGCTTGACCATTAGTGAAAGAGTTGATCGAGCGGCTTCAGTCTGGACGTAGGTCACAAGTGGTAGTGACCGAACCAGGATATATTGTGTTAGCAATTCTCTAAACTCTAAACTCTTTATTTCTAGCACTTTATTTGCTTCTTTGATATCTTGTATGTGCTAGTATAAGTTCTATAATTGTGATATATTATATATATTATGAATTGTCTGAATGTATTGATTAGCTTTCCACATGTCAAAGTTTGCTTGAAATGATTATTTAAAAACTAGAAGGGGGCTTTTGCGAAAATTTTGTAATACTCAATTCACCCCCCTCTTGAGTATGAAAGCCACATTCCTAACAGTCCTACCCAAAATTTGTGAGTTTTTGTATACAAACATATATAGGAACGTGTAATTTTTAAATAAAATGACTAATGCACAATTATGGAGCGCCCAAACTCCGTGGGTTGTGTATGTGAAAGATTCTATATGGCGGAGCTCAAGCCATGATAAGGCGTCCCTTACCCTATAATCATTCTGATCCCCTTGTGGGTCAGTCACATCAGAATCATTCATTAAAAGATTACATATTCCATTAGTAGTCATTTGGTACTAAAAAAATTATTTAATTTCTATAAACTTGATTCAAATTATTCTCATATATAATATAAGTATATTCATCAAATTCACAAAGTCAAATATAGAAAATATAGTAAAGGAGTAGAAAGAATTCATAAAATAATCTATACAAAAAAATTCATAAAATAATTTTGGCAGAGTAACGACATCTTCACAACTTTTAAAAAAATAACTTTAAAATACCAACTTTCAACATAACATAGATAAAAACAGAGCCAACATATAAGGGAGATAATGAGTTGCTTACTCCCAAATCCCAATATTACTTTTTATTACAATGACTTTTTATAAAAATAAAAATCTATGGAATCATTACTTTTTATAAATACAGTTTGGGATAGGTTATTGTGCCTACTCCATATTTGCCTACCTTTACCTACCCCTCTCATCACCGTTGGATTACAATTTGATCTAACGGTTCATATTGAAAAACATAAATAAAACCCTTTTACCTCCTTTCTTTCTCCTCCCCGTTCTCTCTTCTTACGCTATACCTAATTGAAAATTTTATGCCCTTCATCACCGATGTCTACCGCGCTTGTAGCTGTAAATTTTGGTTAAATTTCTGAATTTGCTAAATCATCTAGCTTGAAAATCACCCTTGAATTTCATCTGACTTCCCCTGAATTTCAAAAAGCAACGGATGGTGATAGCACATTCATGGATCGTCTAATATTGTTGATTAAATTTCATTACATGAAGCTATATTGTTGATTAAATTTCATCGACTAATGGACATGCTCATGGATCGTGAGGTACATTTCATCTGATTCCTCTATGCAAAATTCTTGAAAACATTTGCAGGAAAGGTAATAGCATTGCTCACCTCTCTCTTTTGTTTGGATTCTGGTTTTGCTTTGGATTTTTTTTTAAAAAAATTGCTTCAGTTTTTTTACATAGAAACGTGCCACTTGAGTAGGTGTTTCAAATCTGAGGTGTGAATCAAGAAGGAAAGATACGTCTTCTCTGTCGCAGGGGAAGAGAGAATAGGGTGGAGTCTGAGAGAGAGGGGGTGGAGAGCGAGAGAGAGAAAAGAATAGAAGGGTTTTATTTATGTTTTCAATATGAACCGTTAGATCAAATTGTAATCCAACGGTGATGAGAGGGGTAGGTAAAGGTAGGCAAATAGGGAGTAGACACAATAACCTATCCCATTCTTTTTTCCCCCTAAATATATTATTGTTTTCAGTTAAATTCATTGACGACGCAACTAATTTCGAATAAAAGTAATGTTTATATTGATCAAATAAAATACTGCAAAATTTTCACAAAAAAAAAAACTGCAAAAATTGTTAATACCCTCTGAGTTTTTGGTTGTTTTTGCACTTAATGAAACTGAGATAATGAGATTTTATTATGACAAAACTTTATAACCTTTAATGAGTGATTAAAATTTAGAAATTCATGTTGCCCTTCAAAGTAATGTTTATATTGATCAAATAAAATACTGCAAAATTTTCACAAAAAAAAAACTGCAAAAATTGTTAATACCCTCTGAGTTTTTGGTTGTTTTTGCACTTAATGAAACTGAGATAATGAGATTTTATTATGACAAAACTTTATAATCTTTAATCTTTTCATGTTGCCCTTCAAATTTCTTTTAGTTCAATACTTATAATATTTGTACAATCAATATATTTTTTTTTAATGTGCTACTTTTTTTTTTTAAATTAAAAACAACCAAAGTGATTATTTAACTGAGAAGTAACAATGATGAGTATTGAATAAAAATTTCTAATATGTTGTAAGAAACATATGGCGTTGACGGTTGAAGTTTTAATAATCCTTTTTAGGAATTTCAATTGGTCCGGATCTTAATCGAATTTGAAATTAAATCTAACTGAATTTTAAATAAATATTTTTATCAATTTGATAGAAATATTTTGTTAATTCATGTTCGGTTTAATCGACCTAGTCAAATAATTAATAAAAAAATGAAAAATACTTATTGGTCAAATAAAATTCAAGCGGGTTTGAACTTTGAAACGTATTGAACTTTTTTTTTTTTGAACAGCCAGGTATTGAACTTTGAACCTTCAAACTTTGGAAATTCTTATAGAAAACTGGTAAATATCAGTATTGTGATTACAGGCTACATAGGTCGTTACTTTGCTATTCCTTTTTTATTAATAAAAGGACAAGGGTAAAAACGAATATAATAAACAATTAGAAAGTAGAAAGTGATTCAAGAAACCATCTTTAGTTGGAGATTATTTATTATTGTCCTGAATTAGTGTTCTTTTGATAGTTTCTTAATGTAAATGAAAGGATAAAAATAGAAAAAAAATAACAAGAATAATTTTTTTTAATGTTGTGAAGAAGAACACCGGATTACCTAATAACTCTGGAACATAAAAAATATTTTCTCTTGCGAGCTGAGACTTTGAGACCCATCTACAAAACCGTAGGGCGCACGCCAAATTCCAGAGTCTAAATCGGTGGACACCAAACCCACAGTGTTGGGCTTTGCCGCTTCGGTTTTGAAAGTAAAAGGTGGAACAACGTAACGGTAAACCCAAAGGAAAAGTGATCTCATAATAAATGAAATGAAATGAAAGAGAAAGGATATCCCACGCAAAACATAATATTCGCTTTTTGAGAACCGAATGATGTGCCACTTTTTCTGATTAAAAAATAATAAATAAATAAGGCTGCGGGAATGACCGGTGAATCGTGGTGACTTGTAGATTCAACCAAACATCCCATTAATAAATAAAAAAATCCAACGCGTCATTTTCGGATACAGCGATCAAAATATTCATCAAGTTTTTTACTTAAATGCCATACGAATAATATTATTATTTTTTTAACGTACCACATGGATAAATTCGTTGGATACGGTAGCGAACTCAGTATACTGACGTATCACATTTCTAGCGGATAACAAATATAAAGTAAAAAAAATCAAACTCGCTACATTGATTAACGAATTTGGTTGGAATATGAATTTCAATCAAATTTGTTATCGCGTGTAGCAAATTTCGTATCCATTAAAATTGTGATACGTTAACAACAAACCTACACATGTGACATGTTAAAAAAATAACACTATTTGCATAATATAAAAAACATGATAAAAAAAATTTGTTCATTTTAACGGGCTGTTTGGAAGAGTTAAAAAAAAAAACAGCACACCATCACCAACATATAAATTCCATTTATTCCTTAACCCTTGCTACTGAGTTAGGTGGGGTGGCTCTCTAAAAGCAGAAAGAAGAAACTGGTGGTGTGCAATTGCAAAGGTATGTGCCTCTCTCTCTCTCTCTCTCTCTCTCTCTCTTACTCTATCTGTGCTTAGTGCTTCCTTCTACTTCCCTTGCTGCTTCTTTCGTTTGTTTCAGTCTCAGGCGCGCGCGCGCGTGCGTGCGTGCTTATTCGTCTTTAAGATCGTGATAATGTTAACATATTTATTATGTAGGAGGAACTAGGAAGACAACTTAAAAGAGAAAGATCAGAGAAGGGTTTGAGTTTCAATGGCGAACATAGATATCGAAGGGATCTTGAAGCAGCTGCCAAATGATGGGCGAGTTCCCAAGACCAAAATTGTTTGTACTTTGGGTCCTGCTTCTCGATCTGTAGAAATGACCGAGAAACTTCTTAAAGCTGGGATGAACGTTGCACGTTTCAATTTTTCTCATGGCACTCACGAATATCATCAGGAGACCCTCAACAATCTTAAGATTGCTATGCACAACACTGGAATACTCTGTGCCATCATGCTCGACACAAAGGTCACCCTTTTGCTCCACACCCTCACTTTTTTGGGTTATGCATATTTTTATAACATCGGTTCTTCTAATCCTTTTTCACATGTAATTGGTATGCAGTATGTTGACCCCTCTTGAACATAAACCATGAAATCCATCTATATTGCTCACAAGATCACTCATCTCACTCAATACTCTTGTGTTGTTGAAATGTCACAATTCATTAGTTTGTGTTGAGATATATAAAACCGTTATTAGCTTTTGGGTTAAGCTTTTCGTGTGTTTCGATACTCGCCGCCCCCAGTTTCTTTCAAATGGAATTTCTTTGTTCACACAGGTAGGTGGTGGGCCCGTGCATTGTCCACCCTTCAAGTCCAATGGGCTTTCGTGTGAGGGGGTGTTGAGATATATAAAATCATTAATATAACCTCACCTACTAGTTTAAGGTTTTGGGTTGAATTGGTTCTTTACCGTTTGTATTTCTTTTTAGTGGAATAAAGTGGTCCATTTTTGATCTGTTCGGTGTCCTTGAAGGCTTGAAGCAGAGTGGGTTCAGTTTAATTTTTTAACTATGTAGTGTGTAGGAGAAGGAATTGAGGCAATCTTCAATTAAGAAGAAGATCGTGAACTGTTTGTTGGCCTGGTAGTATTTAATTATCATAGTCAATGCACTATAATATGAAAATACTTTCAAGATGAATTCTTAAGTTGTTCTCTTTATTTTTGTATATGTTTGATTGCTTGATCTGGTAAACTGACCACTCTATTAATTATCTTTTTAAGGAATTTTATGCTTCATTTGAGTAAGTAAGAAATAAAAACTATGTCTGTGATACCTCCATTGACTAGGTGCGTCCTCATGAATTTGGAGTTACATCTTTCACAAATCACTTTTTAATTTACATGTTTAAGTAACGTGTAAAGCGAGTCATGCACAAAGGTTGTTACTTATACAATTCTTCTAGACAGGATTCTTCCTTGTTCGGATGCCATGCCTATTTGTTATTTTGTTTTTTTAAAAAAAATATTGAAATCAAAGTGGTCAATGCGATGGCAATGATTTTGGTGATGGTACGGTTTGTGGATAAGCATGATATATATCCCTATTTCTTATCCTTTATTTCATAATTCTTGTGGGTTGTTACTATATATAGGGGCATGGCAGCACAAGTTCAAAGTGCTTTGCTTTTCAGCTTACTTGAATGGATTTTCTAATCAATCTGTTGTATCTGGTTCATGACCAGTATGTGCTTTTACATTTAATCCAGGATTGTGTGAGTTTCATGGTTTGGTTATGGAGTTTCGGGGGCATTAGAGAGCCTTCATAAACAGGTGTTCAACAGTAGTGGATAGTTTCAATTTTTTTTTTTCCCACTTCATAAATATCTTCTTGTTGAGGAGGATATCTAGTTCCCATCATTGTACTATTATATTCCTCTCATTGTGATAAATCTCTTTGTTGACCAATAAATTACTAACGTTACTGCATACATCTGCTTTCTGCTGTATTTGTACAGGGACCTGAGATTCGGACTGGTTTTCTGAAAAATGGAAAACCTATTCAACTTAAAGAAGGACAAGAAGTCACCATAACTACTGATTATGATATTAAGGGGGATCAGGAGATGATATCAATGAGTTACAAGAAACTGCCTTTTCACTTGAAGGCTGGAAATACTATACTGTGCTCTGATGGAACAATCACTCTCACTGTCTTGTCTTGTGATCCAGGTGCCGGTACTGTTAGATGTCGTTGTGAAAACACTGCAATGTTGGGTGAGAGGAAAAATGTTAATCTACCTGGTGTTGTTGTGGAACTTCCCACTCTTACTGATAAGGATAAGGAAGATATTCTTCAATGGGGTGTCCCTAACAAGATTGACATGATTGCTCTTTCATTTGTTCGTAAGGGCTCAGATCTTGTTAATGTCCGAAAGGTTCTGGGGCCACATGCGAAGAATATTCAGTTGATGTCCAAGGTAATATAAACTGTATGCATCTTCCACAATATAAACTATAGCTTTTAATTATTACAGGTGATCTATTTCTCATTTGTATGTGGTTGCTCCCTTGCTCTGGGAAGGGCTGATATATATTTTGTATCTTTTTTATTCCCCCCCCTCACCATACATGATTTGTCCACTGATGACAGGAACAGGAATATTGTTTGTTGTGTATTATGGAAGTGAAATTTATATTGGCAAAGTGGCTCTAAAAACTCAGACTAACAAGTGGGGACCCCATGTTTCAATCCCCTTTCTAGAGCCCATAATATCCATGTTGGGGTAAAGGAAGGAATTGGTCTTTGTCTAGTTTGATGTCTTCTATACATCTTCAAGTTGAATGTATCTCGCATTTGCATTCTTGTTTGTATTATATAAAGGAGTACTCGTCTGTGTGGTATTCTTCCTTCCATATGCTAACCAGACTTTTTTATTTTAATTCAGAAATCCTGATTTATGTTATAATGGTTTTGTGGAATTCCAAGGTTGAGAATCAGGAGGGAGTCATGAATTTTGATGAGATCTTGCGTGAGACTGATGCATTCATGGTGGCACGTGGGGATCTTGGAATGGAGATCCCAGTTGAAAAGATTTTCCTGGCTCAGAAGATGATGATATATAAGTGTAATCTTGTCGGCAAGCCTGTGGTCACTGCTACCCAGATGCTTGAATCAATGATAAAGTCCCCCAGGCCAACCCGAGCTGAAGCAACTGATGTAGCTAATGCGGTTCTTGACGGAACAGATTGTGTCATGCTTAGTGGTGAAAGTGCAGCTGGGGCTTACCCTGAGCTTGCTGTGAAAATCATGGCTCGCATTTGTATTGAAGCTGAATCATCCCTCGACTATGGTGCTATCTTCAAAGAGATGATAAGGTCTACTCCCTTGCCTATGAGTCCATTGGAAAGCCTTGCATCATCTGCTGTTCGAACAGCCAACAAAGCCAAAGCAAAACTCATTGTTGTGCTGACACGTGGCGGGAGCACTGCTAAGTTGGTTGCTAAGTATAGGCCAGCAGTTCCAATCTTGTCAGTGGTGGTTCCAGTTCTGACAACAGACTCATTTGATTGGACCTGCAGTGATGAGACACCAGCAAGGCACAGCTTAATATACAGGGGCTTGATTCCTATATTGGCCGAAGGATCTGCCAAAGCTACTGATGCAGAGTCTACTGAAGTGATTCTGGAAGCTGCTCTTAAGTCCGCAACAGAAAAGGGGCTTTGTAAGCCTGGTGATGCAGTTGTTGCCCTTCATCGTATTGGAGCTGCTTCTGTTATAAAGATCTGCTTAGTGAAATGATATGCTGCTAGATTGCACAATGTGTTATTCGCCTGAGTGGCACACACTGATGCAGAGTTATGTTTTGGCTTTAACTTGTTAAACTTTGTGCTGTTTGTCCTTTATTCGCTTCAGTTCAGACAGATTGAGCGGATTTTTGTATTCTCTCTTAATATAACGGAGTACTTCTAAATTTGAGATCGTTATGTAAATAATTCGTATTTCTTTCTTGCAATTTACATAGGGAAAACCTATACTTTTACCTCAGATAAGTTTTTTTTCCTATACATCTTTCGATAATCCAAGTGGTGGTGAAACGCACAAATTTATCTCTATGACATAGATAATTTATTTCATTTATCATGAGATTAATAAAATTCTTTTATATATATCTAACTGGTTTTGTGGATTACCCCTTTCCATTATCTTTGAAAAATGAAAAAAACGTATTTTACATGGGTTTAATAGATATTGACTTAAATATTACATTTAAATTTTTATGGAATATTAAAATAAAAAGTGTTATTTAAAAGATTAAAATAAAAATTATCACATTTATAGAGATTATATATATATATATATATATAACTTGAGACTTGTTTGTTATTATTAATTGAAAGCGTTCCACTTGTTTTCTCAACTCAAAATTTTGACTTATAATTAATTTCCTTGTCTAAAATTTATCACTTTGAAATATCAAGAGATCAATCTTTAAGTTATTCGAAATTTTCAAAATTATTATGATTATGACATTTTCTCTTGGAAAGATGATAATAACTTTTTTTTAATACAAAACATAATTAAAATCAAGAATATTTAATCCATTTAGATTTTAGACAAAATTCATTGATCAAGCCTTCAATTATTTTTTGTGGACACTCGAAGTTTTGTGGTATGTAGTGGTTGTTTTATATCATTTGAGTCATTTGATCCGTTGTTCTAGGATTTATCCTATTAGTCCCTTATAAAAAAATAGTCGTCTGGTCCCTATGAAATTTAAAGTGAACCAATTTTAATTATTTTGAGGAACTAATGTGGGTCATTTTTAAATTTATGAGAGACCACGATTTCAATTAAATGGATCAACTTTAAATTTATTAGTGACATAGGTGACTATTTCTATTTTTTTTGTAAGGGGGTGAACATATTTTTGTTAGATGGTATTTACCCTAATTGTTAATTAAGCTTAGTTTTGTTTCTAAAATTCTTATTTTAACTTTATGTTTAATTTTAGGGAAAAGTTCAACAATGCTTTCGTGGTTTGCTTCAAAATCATCTATGTCCCTATAGTTTTTTTCTATCACATATGTACTCGTGCTTTATAATAAATAAGAAATCACAGGGACATATGTGATACAAAACATACCCTTTTACAAATCATATGAATATATGTGATATGAAAAAAACCAGATTACATAAGTGATTTTGGAGTAAACGATAACGACAACGGTGAACTTTTCCCTTAATTTTATTAAGCTTAAAAAAAAAATAAAAAGCTAGGCCAAATGTGTCTTAATAACTCCAGGGACCCGAGATAAGGCATCCTCAGTAGAGGTGGCAAAGTGGGCGGCCCGCCCCGCCCCACCCCGCCATCAACACGCCAAAAAATGAGTCAGCCCGCCCCGCCCCGCTTTTGAAAGTGGGCTGAAAAACTCAGCCCGCCCCGCCCCGTTTGGCGGGTTAGGCGGGTTGGCCCGCCAGCCCGAGCCTATTTTACACTGACCCGCCTCGGCCCGCCTATGCCCGCCATCAACCCGCCAAAAAATGAGCCCGCCCCGCCCCGCCCCGCTTTTGAGACGAGTTGAAAAACTCAGCCCGCCCCGCCCCGTTTAGCTGGTGGGGCGGGTTGGCCCGCCGAGCCGAGCCCGCTTTGCCACCTCTAATCCTCAGTGAGCAGAGCATCTAATTGATAAGCTATGTTTTCACTTCACCAAATAATTTAATTTCCACCGTCACAGTGCTCTTATTCTTCTTCTTCAACAACAACACTATCATTTGAAAAACACATTAGACAGAGATGAGCATCACCACTTATGGATATTGCTGCAGCTGTTACTCCACACAGTCGTCCAATTCCTTGGTTTCTTTGTTCTCTTCCTCTTCATTCGCAGTTGCAGACTCCAACAACCTTCTTCCTTTGAGACAGCCTCAGCCTATGCTTGTTTCTGTTTCTGTTTCTGCTTCTGCTTCTGCTCCTCCATCCAACAACGACGACGACGGTAATGATTCGAAATCCATCAAAGGCTCGGGAACTACAGCTAGAGCTCGCAGATTGCTTAGAATTCGCGACGAGAAACAGCAACGGGAAAGCTACCGCCTTAACAATTACCCTGCTTGGGCAAAGTCCTCCAAATTCTCCCTTCAAAATTTACATATATCAACATGCTTGCTTTCGTGCGTTCTTTTTATAACAAAATTAATGCTTCGTTTGCAGAGTCCTTGAAAATGCTTGCAAAGACGATACTGAGCTCCGTGCCGTTCTTGGAGATACTATTGGCAACCCTGAACTCATGAGGAAACGGGTATGTGTGTTTCCTTCCCCCTGTGATTTTAACATTCCATTCTCTGTTAGTTCTACCATTCCAGTTCAGTCTATTCCTACTTCGTACGATTAAAATGATTTTTCTTTCACATACGTGCCTTACGAATAGTATTTGAACTGGGTCGGCCCTTTCTTTTACTATAGAAGGGCCGGTTTGGCTCAGCGGTAAGCTTGCTTGCCGTGGTGTGTCAGGTCGTGGGTTCGAATCAGTCTCTATGCAAAAAGCAGGGGAAAGTATTCCCGCCCCCCGGACCAGTGGTAAAACTATTCTTTCATGACCGAAAAGTCATGGGTTCGAATCCAGGAAACAGCCTCTTTGCAATTATGTAAGGGTAGATTGCGTACAAGAATTTTCTCCACCCCATACTCGCTAGTCGGGTTTAACGGGGAGTGGTTTTTTGGTTTTTATATGGGCCTTACGACAACAATATCATGTTGGGGTGTGTTCTTCCTTAATGCTTTGTTGGCTCTCACCGCTGAAGATTCTAGAAAGAAGATGAAAGGTTTGCCCCTTTTATAAAATGGGATGAATGAAATTCATTTGTAAAAAGTTTGCTTGTTAGCCAGAGTATTAGATTTCTCTATAAGAGACGCTTGTGTGTAACCTCTTCAGAGAAGATATGAGTGTATTCCATCTTTATTCGGTGAAGAATTCGTGTAATCTTCTATTGTGTATCACTAGGGAAGAACTTGAAATCCTACTTTTCAAATAGTGGAAGTTTTTTTTTGCTAGACTACTTGTGGTTTTTGCTCCTATGTATTAAGGAAGGTTTTCTAAGTTAAAAGTGATTTGGGTTTTTTTTTTTCCTTCTTCTCTCCATCTCTGTTTTCTGCATTTTTATGTTTCTGTTCGCATATTGTGCCGACCTGCCATCAGGCCGATCTCCAAGTGCCAACCTGTGTGCTTCACTTGAAAAATTTATTAACTTACACGTTGATAGAAGGACCACGTCCCAACATATCATCTATCTTCTCGTTTACGCAGAAAAATGGATTTTATGTTTGCCATAAATAACTAAATGCTCCTCGGTAAAATTGACTCATTACTAATAGGCGCAATGCATAAATAAGCATAAGCCTTTTTTAAGTCATTGCCTCACCTCACCCCTAATCTTAGCAGCCAATTTGATCAAATCTAAGGAATTAACCAATTTTTACATGATTCTGACTTACTTACAGTTTTGTTGGCATGCAAATAGTCTTTTTCATGCTTGTAGCTTCTCTTAATTCTCATTATGTATAATGATTTGTTGGTTCTTTCTATGTTTGCAATGTTAATGAATCTGGTGAATGTGTTACAGGTTGAAGATAGAGTGCGGAAGAAGGGTAGGGATTTTCGTAAGTCGAAAACAGGATCTGTGGTTGCTTTCAAAGTCAGCTTTAGAGAGTAAAGACAATCTTTTTACTTTGTCTTATCTTCCTCACCCACTGCCTCTCCCCCTCTGTCTACACCTTTAATCTCAATAAATCATACTCATACAAATGCAAAGGATATGGATTTAGTCTTTTATTTTATTCTTAATTGTCATAATTTGTTGGTGTTTCAATGGCAAGCATTTGGGGTCCTTTTTTGTACTTCAAGAGTCTTTTCTGCCTACTTCCTTCTTACTTTGGTCTGGGCCCCCTGATGCCTATTCTATTTGTCAAATGCTTTATTTAATAAATAAATTCAGTTGTTATAACTTGGAAACTGTTTCTTAAATATATGAGGATTGTATAACACAAGAATAGCTTTTGTTAATTGATGCACATATAGTGCGTGTTCTTGATGAACACTGGGTGAGTCCTTTCACCTTGGAGCATTTTCTCATGATATGCTTTAAAGGTTTGGGCAGGAGCAAAGGAAGCTAAGATCTTATGGCAGTCTACAATTTATGCAGGTCTCTAGTGTATTTGGTTAGAAGGGGAACCTTGGCGCAACAATTGGTGTTGTCGCCATGTGACTTGAAGGTCACTGGTTCAATTAATGTAATAGGCCTCTTGCAAATGCAAGGTAAAGCTGCCTACTATAGGCCCTTTCCTGGACCTTGCACATAGCAGGAGCTTTGTAGCACCATACTTACCCTTTTTTTGGTGTATTTGGTTGGAGAGCAATGCCTGTAAGAGTGCATCACTGCCCTTAGTTTTGTTGTTTCAAGGAAATTTTTTATTACTGATGAGCAATGAGGTTGGACATCCTTGCATTTATCATCCACCTTTGCTCGTTGTTTCTTTTCCATTTTTCTATTTTTCTTTTTAGGAGAATTTCCTAACCTCTTCCCCAGTTGTAATCTCTCTCCTTTTCTAATAAAACTATTATAAAGGACAAACCACTGGGCACAAGACTCCTTGACTTGTGAGGTAAGAGTGTGGATCAATTGTGTGCAACTTTACCCTTGCATTTTTTTGCAAAGAGGCTGCTTTTCATACTCGAAATCGTGACCTTCCGATCAAAAGGAGCAGCCTTACTGCTATTCTAAGACTCACCCTCAATATTTTCTGTTATTCAAAAAAAGAAAAAAGAACGATGAACCCAAAAAGTTTCTTTTTGGGCTCAATCATAAATCATAATTGCATTTTCCGTAAATTCTATATCCAGTGTATTCAAACATATTTGCAATTTTGCATATTCTGAATCCAAACCTTCATCAACATTTTATTCTGGCATCACTCTAATGCCATCTCTTGCAGCTTCAATCCCATTGATTCATATATCTGGTTTGAATTGTATGGATCACCATCTGATCAAGACGTTAATATAATTGGTAGTGTAAGTGGTTCATTTATCTTTTTAGCCTTTGATATATAGTTATATTTATTCATAAAATCTTACTGTTTAATTCATGTAAAATATGCAGGTTATTCAATCATGGTATGTCATGGGTCGCCTTGGTGCCTTCAATTCTTCAAATTTGCAGGTTAGGCCATGTTTACTTCTCGGGTTAATTTATTAATGGTTATTATTTTCTCTCTCTTTCGTGTACTACTACTTCAGTTTGCTGTTAGGAGTCCAATACCTTAGTTATGCACTGTTTTACAAAAATGTTAGTACTCATGACATCATAAAATCTACATTTAGAGTCAGTTGACTTGAAATTCCTCCAAGTGCTGGCACATATATTTGATATTTACTGAGAGAAAGAAGCATGTGCGGGAGAAAGTGAAACTGAGATGCTCTACCCAAATAGGTTGTGTTTATTTATATGCATATACTTGGAGGCCATCAATCAGTTAGGAGGTGGAAGACTGTTGCTGGAAACCTTCCCACGTTCATCAGCTAGTTCTGAGTCATCTCTGTTTGGTTCATTCCTGCATGCTTTGCTGTATTACTAACCCCGTTTGCTCTAATCTCTGCTCTAGCTTGTTGTGTTTGCCTTGGATTAGCTTATTCCTGTTTGAGTTATTGCATTTTTGCCCATCTTGCTCTGCTTCCCTATTTGGACTTGTTTTCTGATTGCCTGTGTTTCTCTGTTTGCCTTTGATTTTTTTTTTTGATTTTTTTGTGGTTTGCTATGTTCTAGTCCATCTGCTAGCCATTTTTGTGATGGATTCAGTTCATATTCCGGATGTGTTTCCCCAGTTTTTTGGGCCTCATAAATTCTAACTTGAAGGTACTCTTGATTGAATCTTCCTATTTTTGTTGATGAATTTGGAGAAGAATTTCCGGTGGTGATTTCCCCCAGTGACTGTTTGTAGCGGCTCCTTTCTTTCTTACTACAATGCTTCTTTTTGACCTTGTCCTTGGCTATGCAACATATACATACCAACCAGCTCTTCCAACCGCGCAACAATCTGCCCACCATTTTTCACTATTTATCTTTCCAGCACAGTGCTCATTTTGTTCTCTCCAGAAATCAGCTTGTCTAGAATAACTCATCTTGTCTCCCCAACAGTGTTTTGGTTATACATTGTGGTTTATGTAGTACATTATATTTCTTTGAGTTCTTGAGAGAAGACATAGATGAGAGAGAGAGAGAGAAGAAAGAGAGAGAATGTAAGATTTGTATTATTTGAATCACACCTTTACAGAGAGCACTCTATCACTATATATAGAGTGAAGATCTAACAAACTAACAGAAAACAAAACTAACAGAATACAAAGAGATAACAAACAACTAACCCATGTAATTGAACTGTAACAAACTTAATGAGAGAAATATCCCATGCAAGCGGGTACATTTAAAGAAGCTACATCTATATATCTAATACACCCCCGCAAACTCAGGGATCTTGAGTCACTGAGTCAAGAACACTGAGTTTGGTTCTTAAATTTGCAAAACGTTCAGAAGGAAGAGACTTTGTCAAAGTATCTGCCAGCTGATCTGAAGCAGGAGTGTGATGGACAATAATCTCATTTGCAAGGACTTTCTCTCGAACAAAAAATATATCCAGTTCCATGTGCTTTGTGCGGGCATGCAGAACAGGATTGTGAGACAGAGCCACTGTGCTAAGGTTATCACAGAAAACATGAGGAGTATCCAAGGAGACTTGTAATTCACAAAGAAGAGACTTAATCCACAAGATTTCAGCACAAGTAAGTGCTAAACTTCGATATTCGGCTTCTGTTGTGGACCTTGCTACAAGAGTTTGCTTCTTGGACCACCAAGAGACAAGATTAGGACCCAAGAAGAGAGCTGCCCCTGAAGTAGAACGCCCGTTATCAGGGTCACTTGCCCAATCTGCATCACAGTATGCAGTGAGAGTAAAGGGAAGATGAGGACTTGCCTTTTTAAGAACAAGGCCGAAGGTAATAGTCCCTTTTAAGTATCGTAAAATTCTCTTCACAATTTGCCAGTGATCATCTAAAGGTTGACCCATAAATTGGCAGACCTTATTAATAGCATAACTGATTTCAGGGCGAGTGATTGTTGCATATTGAAGGGCACCCACGATTGATCTGTATAGATGAGGATCTGAAAAATAGTGTGATCCAAACCGTGAGAGTTTACAATGAGAAGGCATGGGAGAAGAAATTCCTTTAGCATCAAACATATCAGCTCTAGTAAGTAAATCACGCAAATACTTAGACTGGGACAACACCAAGCCACCAGAAGAATGAGGCTTAACCTCAACACCAAGGAAGTAGTCAAGATTGCCAAGATCCTTCAGTGCAAACTGAGAATGAAGCTGCTGAATCAGTTGCTGAATATAAGAAGCATTAGTACCAGTCACAATGATGTCATCAACATATACAAGGATGTAGGTGCAGTGAGAAGAAGTCTTGGAAATAAACAAGGAAGGGTCACAACAGCTTGATCTGAACCCAAACTGTACTAAAGCACCTTTTAGCTTGTCAAACCATGCTCTAGGAGCCTGTTTAAGCCCATACAATGCTTTATTTAGCTTGCAAACTAATCTCTTATCAGAATCTTCAAACCCAGGGGGCTGGGACATGTAGACATTTTCTTGTAAGTCACCATTAAGAAAGGCATTATTAATATCCAACTGCCGAATTGACCAGGAGTGAGTGAGAGCAAGAGTGAGCATTATTCTAATGGTGACAGGTCTGACTATAGGTGAGAAGGTTTCATTGTAGTCAAAGCCTTCTTGTTGATGAAATCCCTTAGCCACAAGCCTAGCCTTGTATTTATTCACAGAACCATCAGGATTTTCTTTAACTTTAAACACCCATTTACAGCCAATAGAATTCCTGTTGGGAGGTAGAGTCACAAGAGTCCATGTATTGTTAGTCATTAAAGCATTATACTCAGCCTTCATGGCCTCAAACCAAGGGGGACTGTTCAGAGCTTGTTTCACAGTAGAAGGTTCAATATGAGCAAGAAGAGCAATGGATCTGGCTGCTGTCTTGGATCTGGTCTGAATAGAGTGTGTAGGTGAAATTATTGGTAAGGAGTTAGGAGGAATGTATTCAGAGACAGAGGAAGAAGAAGAAGAAGAAGAGAGACCAGGAGAGGACTGAACTGTTTGGACAGGAAGAGGGTTGTGAAAAGAGGAAGAAGAATCAGATTGTGAGGTGGACTGCAAAGGAGAGCTCAAGGGAGGTGAGTGAGACTGAACCGGTGACAAAGTGTGAGTAGTAGTAGTAGAACAAGGAGAGGACACAAGAGGAATGTGTGCAGAAACTGGAATGATTGGAGGAGTAGGACTAATTTGGGTGTCAGTCCAAGAATGATAAGGAAATTTATATTCATTGAATAAAACATCCTTGGAGACATAGACTCTACCTTCTCTACTTAAACAGACATAACCTTTGTGACTTGTGGAGTAGCCAAGAAACAAGCATTCTTGAGAGCAAAACTCAAGTTTGTATCTGTTGTAGGGCCTCAAAAAGGGAAAACAGGCACACCCAAAGGTTTTAAGAAACTGATAGTTAGGTTTTTGCTTAAACAATTTTGTGTAAGGGACATCAAAATGTAAAGATGCAGTGGGTAATCTGTTTATTAAATAAACTGCTGAAAGAAAGGCATAATCCTAGAACTTTAGTGGTAAGGAAGCATGAGATAGTAATGTCAGTCCAGTTTCAACAATATGACGATGTTTACGTTCAACAACACCATTTTGATGATGAGTGTGTGGGCATGCAACTCTATGAGTAATTCCATGAAGTTTAAGATAATCAGTAAAGGATCGGAATTCCCCACCCCAATCGGTTTGTAAAGCCTTAATAGGTAACTGAAATTGATTTGTTACCAATGAATAAAATTGCTTAAATGTAGAAAAAGCATCGGATTTTTGTTTCAGTAAATAAATCCAAGTGTATCTGGTATGGGCATCAACAATTGACAGGTAATAAGTGTATCCCATGGTTGATGTAAAAGGAGCTGGTCCCCAAAGGTCACAATAAAGTAGAGTAAAAGGAGTATCATATTGAGACAGAGAGGGATATGAAGGGAGTCTATGAGCCTTACCAAGACAACAAGATGAACAAAATTCACTGACAATTTTATTTGAAGCAGGAATGTTACAAGAGTGAAGCACCTTAGTCAATGTTACATGATTAGGATGCCCCAGACGACAATGCCATAAGAAAAACGCAGAATCTGAAGACATACATGACTGTCTATCACTATTACATGACTGATCAGTGTGATTGACAACTTTATTGACACTATGAACATGATTACATTGTGAAATAGCATCAGGAAAATTGTTGTCTGAGCTAGAAGTTGGAGACAACTGAGTGTAAGGAGCAGATGTCAAAGGAAGAGAGATGTCTGAGAATTTGTACAAACCATCATCTCCAAGCACTCCTCGAAGAAGGATGTTATGAGACACCTGTGATTTGACAAAACAAACATTGGGATGAAATTCAAAATAAACACAATTGTCTTTGGCAAATTGACTGACACTCATAAGGTTTTTCATAATGGAAGGAACTAACAAAAGATTTTTAAGATGCAAACTTGTGTTAGAATCACAAGGTGACAGAAAACTTGAAGATCCAATTGCTCTAATGTTCAAACCTTGCCCATTACCAATGATGACCTGATCAGAACCACTTAGTTGTTGACTCTGAATCAAGTTCATTGGGTTTGAAGTAACATGATGTGAAGCACCTGAGTCTGGATACCATTCAATAGCTGGAGAAGAAGCTGGAGTTGGAAGCAATCCTGGTTGAACAGTCATCATAGCTTGAGGTGCAGAAATGGCTGGACGAACATACTGATAATCAGGTCGAACATATTGATAATTTCGCTGCTGAACTTGTGGAGTCTGATTCTGAGCAAAGAATTGACCATTTGATGAACTCTGTGGAGGTGGAAGAGTGGGTGTGAAGTCTTCATCAAAACGATGCCAGCAAGACCTCACATCGTGACCATATCTGTAACAGAGCTGACAATGGACATTTTGTCTATTTCCACGGCTTCGACCTCTATTATTTCTTCCAATATATCGTCCTCGTCCTCTGTTGAAGTCATTAGAACGAAGATTATTAACAAAAACATTCTGTTCAGAGACCTTACCAGTGCTCTGTTCTTGATTCGCTAAAACAGGGGCAAACAGAGGAGTTGATTCTGAAGTGTTGTTCTGTTTTTGAGCAACATTCACAGTGACAGAGTCAATAAGAGATTCACTCTGTTTCAATAGCATTTGTTCATGTGTCATTAACTCTATAGCTAGATCCTCAACAGAGTAAGGATTTTCTCTTCCATGAACGGTTGTTACAAAGGCATTGTACTCGACTGGAAGACCTTCCAGTATGTAATCTGTTCTATCTTCATTTGTGACTGGATTTCCTATAGCCTTTAACGAATCACATAGACTTTTGATTCGAGACAAGTATTCTTTTGCAGACCTGTTCCCTTTCCTGATGGTTCTTAATTCTGAGCGCAGTTGACGAGATCTAGATTTCATTATTCCATGAAAGAGCTTGTGTATTTTGTCCCAAGCTTCATACGCATATTTGACTCCAAGAATCTCATTAACAACAGATTCTGAGATTGTTGATAGAAGCCAAGACAACAACATTGAATCTTGAGTAATCCATTGTATATACTCTGGATTCTGGATCTCATTCGCACGATCTTCATCAGACACAAATTGTAGTGGAATCTTTGGATTCACCAGATGTCGATGGAGTTGGTGTGAAGTGATAATAGGTTCGACTATTTGATTCCAGAGCAAATAGTTGTTTTCAGTGAGCTTCACAGTGATCTGATGATTGAATAGAAGTGGTGACCGATTCTCCATTTGTGTTGAATCTCTGTTCGATCTAGAAGACGCTGGAATACTGTTTTCTGTTGAAGTGTTGTTCGATGCGGAAGACATAGTGGAGCACACCAATGGATCAGGCCCTCAGAAAGAGAACTCTGATACCATCTTTGAGTTATTGAGAGAAGACATAGATGAGAGAGAGAGAGAGAAGAAAGAGAGAGAATGTAAGATTTGTATTATTTGAATCACACCTTTACAGAGAGCACTCTATCACTATATATAGAGTGAAGATCTAACAAACTAACAGAAACAAAACTAACAGAATACAAAGAGATAACAAACAACTAACCCATGTAACTGAATTGTAACAAACTTAATGAGAGAAATATCCCATGCAAGCGGGTACATTTAAAGAAGCTACATCTATATATCTAATATTAAAGTTCGTTTATTTATAGCAAGCTGAGAGCTTATTAACCTTTGTGCTTCAGCTAGATGGGGAGTTTTAGAATGTTAGGATTCTTCTTGTTTAAGGAGTCTTATTATGTTATTAGTTCTATTGGATTGAACTTTTCATGCTGTGCTTCTTGTTACGGTGAAGCTATGTGATTGAAATTCTAAGATATTTAGATTTCTTATTTGCAAGTTTTCCTTAAAAAGATTGTACAATATGGACTGGTGTGAACCCAGTACTGTGATCAACAGACAATATGGCCATCAAAATATGTGAAAAATCCTAACTTGTTCCAGATGTAAACTTTCTGCTCTACTATTGTGACATTTGTATGATATAAGAGTATGGTACAGGCTTCTGTTATAGTTGTTTTGTTACATTTAGGCATCGGACCATGTATGCTTACACATTAGCAACTGGCTTGAATATTAGTGATTAGATCTTATAATCAGAGTATGGAGCATATATTCCATTTCTAATTTTATCCAAACTGGTCTGTGCAATATATATATAGCCAAACAGAAAGCTAAAAAGAAACAAAAAAAAAAAAAAAAATATTGGGCAATCCCTAGAAACTAGGAAATAAGAAAATGTTGACTACAATCCGTATAATTTTCAGATGTCGTATATCCCATAATTTCAGGGATTGTTTTCCAACAGATCTATATTGCAAATACTATCTATCTGTGTCTTTAGATATTATGGTTGGGTTTGATGCATATTAAGATACAACATAAACAGAACAATACAACCCAAGTGCAACGAGTCACAGGGCGATTTTTTGTTTCATCAGCAGTTTGATGACCAATGCACAGGACTAAAATTTTTGTGATATCAATTGATATAATAGAGCAAAATTTATTTTAATGCTCTTTGTGATATGCATTGTTTTGCATGCAATAAATCTAGGATAATGAAGGATTGGGGTTATTGGTCTTTGAGTTGAGTTGTATTCCGTACTTATATTATTTGAACAATCAAACAAGGTACAATTGTTTTTATATTATTCTTTCCGTCAACCTTACTAGTTCGGGGTATTGTTGATGTTGATTATGTTGTCCTTTTATTTTTTAGCAAAAAAAATTGATCTTATATTTGTTTTAGGATTGTTTTCTTTGTCTGTTTTTCCGAAACAGCTATAATAAGAATAAATTATTTTTATACTGAACTGTCAAATGACTCATGACAATGAAAGACACTAAAAGTTTAAGTGATTTTACCTTTTTGGAAATATTATTGTCAAATTTGGCTTAGTGTGAGATGCTAAGGGCATGATCTGACTGCATTGTCATCTATTTGTTGTTTCCTACTTGTATCTGTTACCTTTTAACAAAGAATTGAAATATATTGACTTCATGGCAGCTGGCGAATTCATCAATGGAGTATGATCCTATATATGATGCAGATAAGGGTTTCAAAGTGATGCCATCATCTTTCCATGATATCAGTGACGTTGAGTTCCAGGATAACTGGGGACGTATTTGGTATAACTGCTGGAACTCTTTTCTTTTTACCTGTATAACTAGTTTTATACCCTTTGTATGGAGGTTAGAAAAATTGAATGACATAGATAAATTATGAATTAACATAATTTTTTTAAAAGAAGTATATGCTTTAAAAATATTCACTATTAAAAGTATTAGATTTGTTGCTAAAACTCATTAAATACATCTTGAAAAGTAGGGAAGTTTTCTTTAATCTTACACAGCTTCTAGTATCTAAAAAGTTCTAGAATTCTTATTAAAAAGGAGTAGAGACCTATTGGTTTAGCATACAAACAATTAATAAAAATACCATTTAGTTAAATACATGAATACAATAGAATATGAGAGCACAATAGGGCATAATTTTTAAATCAAAATTCTCTACTAGTTTGATATATTATAGAATATTCAGTGTGTAATTTATAAGCTTTCGTAAAAAACAATTGTTAATTTCATATATTGATAATTATGATAAATTCACAATAAAAAATATTGCAATATAATAATAAGAAATTGTACAAACCCCAAAATTAATCTGAATATTTTCCAGCAAAAAATCTAGCAAAAGATAAAGTTCAAAATGTCTTACATAAATTTTCTATATGTAAGGATAACTTTTTGTATTACTTTTCACAATTTAAAAATAAAATAAAATTTAATGGGTTGCAAAACTTAAACTCAAACAGAAGAAATTTAATGCATAAAACACATGAAAAAATCCCAAAAACAGATAAATGATGAAAATTTGCAACTCAAACAAAAAAAATGCTAACATGAAGTCTTATATGAAATGAACCAAAATAAGAAATCAAGTTTTTGTAAAACAAACAGTAGATAAATGACTATAATCTTAAATCTCCAAGACTCTTTCTTAGGATTGATTTTGATTACATGATTGAAACCAAGACTCAAACTGGAAGAAAGAGAGATAAGAAACATCCAAAATGTTTTTCAGAATAGTAGAAACTTGGTCCCTTGTTAGTCCTTGCAACAATTCTTTCCGGCATCGATTCTAGCATTTTCTCTGTTGTTGGAGGTATCTAACAGTTTTGCAAAGGATAAACTGAACCAAAAAACAAAAAAGAGATGAAGTACTTTGCAACAGAGAAAAGAATGAGGAAAAAAGAAAATAAAGAAAGTGAAAGGAAGAGAAAGAAACATTTTGAAAAATATTTGGAGATGAAGAAAGTTTAGGTTAGGAAAGAAGTTAGAATATTAAGATGAAGAAAGAATAATGCACGCAAGAATTTCAATTTCACTTGAGATAACTTTATCTCCGGCCACTAAATCATAACCATACAAAAATGGATCAATGGTGATAAAGGAAGAGAGAGAAAAAGGGAATCATAACCATTCAAAGGTGAATCAATTAACATAAGGAAATAAATAAACAAAACGACGTAATTTTAGAGTAGACGGAGATTAATATATCTCAAGTTGCTTGAGAAATATATACATATAAGAAAAAACATTTCTACAGTCACTTTAGATAAGTTTATCTACAGCTAGCCCCAAAACTACGTCGTTTTGATTAATGAAGGGTGTTTATGTAATTTTAGGTGAATTAATGAAGGGTGTTTCAGTAAAATTTATATGATAGAAAAATAAATAAAATTACAAAACCACCCTTCATTAATTTACCTAAAATTACAGAAACACCATTCATTAATCAAAACGACGTAGTTTTTGGGTAGCTCTAGATAACTTTATCTAAAGTGGATGTAGAAACATATATATATATATATATATATATATATATATATATATATATAGTGTGTGAAACAAAAAGTTTGACACCTCATATGAGAGTCATTGATCTTGCCTTGATTTAACGACTTTGATTTGTAAGCATATGAAACCGTTGATCTTCCTTGATCTAATGACCTTTAGATGAGGCGTCAAATTTTAAATTTGACACCGATCTCAAATGATCTTTTATATATATATATATATATATATATATATATATATATATATATATATATATATATATTGAGGGTGACTGGAAGATCACATATTTGAGTCTGGGAAACAGCTTTTTACACAAATGCAAAGGTAAGAACTCGTACAATCGATCCTTTATCTCTACCTTCACAAAGTTGTGCGCATCGCCGGCATCGGGATATGCCCTAATATAGATTTAGATTCAAAAGCGTTTTAGAAAAGAGAAAAAGATTAATGATCGGTGGAATTGCATTGGATAGGTCTGTATTGGTGAAGTAAAAACAAATCAGAATTCATACATTTAAGATTTGAAATACATGAAAAATGGAGCTAATTGCTTGATTCTAAGCTGTATGAAGGAAGTTAAAATTTGGAGGAAAAAGTCTCATGTATGAATGACACTTGTCATCTGATGATTGTGAAATGTGAAATATGTGGTTTGGTTAAGACTACTGTTGGAACAATATATTTTAAGCTTAAGAGGTATCTTACTTACAGGGTGGACCTGGGTACATCTGATAATTTTGCAATTGATGTTCTTCTCAACTGCCTAACTGTCTTAAGCTCAGAGTAAGTTTGAATATTTGATTTAATGTCCATGGACTTTTTTCTTTTATTCGTTTTTATGCAAAAGCAATTATAATTGACCTTTTTCAAAATAGCAGATATATTGGTCTCCAACAGGTTGTTTTTGGTGGTCGCTGTATGGGTGATTGGGAAGAGGGGATGACAAACCCCGACTATGGTTACAAATACTTCAAGATCTAAACTGGGACTGGATGCACTTGATTTCTGTTAAATATCAAGATACAAGAGGAATTGATAGTAATCCTTGTTGTATTAAACTACACAACATTGGTTCTATTATATAGCAAACCAATTGAAGAATACAATGAGACACACACAATGTGGGTAATACTCTTAACACAATGAGACACACACAATGTGGGATAACTTGTAACACTCCCCCTCAAGCTGTAGCATATAGATCATATGCTACAAGCTTGATACATAAATAATACTCCTATTAGGAACCAAAAGCAACAGTGCTACATCAACAAAATGAAATGACCAAGTAACATAACATCAAAATAAATCTCCTATATGAGAAACCAAAAATCAACAATGTGCTAAAAATGGCGTCGGAATGAACATCAACATAGAAGATGCCAGAATGATCATCGGCAAAGACATCTGTGCTGGAATGACCATCAGCAACATGGACGACGGTATGGAAGATGCCGGAATTATCATCGGCAAAGACAACAGTGCTGGAATGACCATCAGCAACATGGAAAGTGCTCCCCCTCAAGAGGAACTTCGGAGCCGGAATTATCATCGGCAAAGACCGGAATTATCATCGGCAAAGACCGGAATTATCATCGGCAAAGACAACTGTGCTGGAATGACCATCAGCAACATGGAAAGTGCTCCCCCTCAAGAGGAACTTCGGAGCCGGAATAATCATCGGCAAAGACAACTGTGCTGGAATGATCATCAGCAACATGGAAAGTGCTCCCCCTCAAGAGGAACTTCGGAGCCGGAATTATCATCGGCAAAGATATCATGGTGTGCACTTTAATTTGTTAAATTATCATCGGCAAAGACAACTGTGCTGGAATGACCATCAGCAACATGGAAAGTGCTCCCCCTCAAGAGGAACTTCGGTGCCGGAATTATCATCGGCAAAGACAACTGTGCTGGAATAACCATCAGCAACATGGAAAGTGCTCCCCCTGAGGAACTTCGGAGCCGGAATTATCATCGGCAAAGACAACTGTGCTGGAATGACCATCAGCAACATGGAAAGTGCTCCCCCTCAAGAGGAACTTCGGAGCCGGAATTATCATCGGCAAAGACCGGAATTATCATCGGCAAAGACAACTGTGCTGGAATGACCATCAGCAACATGGAAAGTGCTCCCCCTCAAGAGGAACTTCGGTGCCGGAATTATCATCGGCAAAGACAACTGTGCTGGAATGACCATCAGCAACATGGAAAGTGCTCCCCCTCAAGAGGAACTTCGGAGCCGGAATTATCATCGGCAAAGACAACTGTGCTGGAATTATCATCAGCAACATGGAAAGTGCTCCCCCTCAAGAGGAACTTCGGAGCCGGAATTATCATCGGCAAAGACAACTGTGCTGGAATGACCATCAGCAACATGGAAAGTATTTTTTATTTTTTTTTTTTTTTTGATAGTAATCCTTGTTGTATTAAACTACACAACATTGGTTCTATTATATAGCAAACCAATTGAAGAATACAATGAGACACACACAATGTGGGACTAACACTCTTAACACAATGAGACACACACAATGTGGGACTAACACTCTTAACACTCCCCCTCAAGCTGTAGCATATAGATCATATGCTACAAGCTTGATACATAAATAATACTCCTATTAGGAACCAAAAGCAACAGTGTTACATCAACAAAATGAAATGACCAAGTAACATAACATCAAAGTAAATCTCCTATATGAGAAACCAAAAATCAACATGCTAAAAAATGGCGTCGGAATGAACATCAACATGGAAGATGCCGGAATGATCATCGGCAAAGACAACTGTGCTGGAATGACCATCAGCAACATGGAAAGTGCTCCCCCTCAAGAAGAACTTCGGAGCCGGAATTATCATCGGCAAAGACAACTGTGCTGGAATGACCATCAGCAACATGGAAAGTGCTCCCCCTCAAGAGGAACTTCGGAGCCGGAATTATCATCGGCAAAGACAACTGTGCTGGAATGACCATCAGCAACATGGAAAGTGCTCCCCCTCAAGAGGAACTTCGGAGCCGGAATTATCATCGGCAAAGACAACTGTGCTGGAATGACCATCAGCAACATGGAAAGTGCTCCCCCTCAAGAGGAACTTCGGAGCCGGAATTATCATCGGCAAAGACAACTGTGCTGGAATGACCATCAGCAACATGGAAAGTGCTCCCCCTCAAGAGGAACTTCGGAGCCGGAATTATCATCGGCAAAGACAACTGTGCTGGAATGACCATCAGCAACATGGAAAGTGCTCCCCCTCAAGAGGAACTTCGGAGCCGGAATTATCATCGGCAAAGACAACTGTGCTGGAATGACCATCAGCAACATGGAAAGTGCTCCCCCTCAAGAGGAACTTCGGAGCCGGAATTATCATCGGCAAAGACAACTGTGCTGGAATGACCATCAGCAACATGGAAGGTGCTCCCCCTAAAGAGGACGATGAATAGAATAAATAGTCCATCTTGGGAAGAAAGAAGATTAAAAAAAAAAAAAAAAAAAAAAAAAAAAAACTTCGCAGAATCGGAAAAGTCACCGGAGACGGCGGTGGGTCGTCGGAAAAGTCGTCGGAGACGCTAGTAGATCGTCGGAAAAGTCGCCGGAAAGTCATCAAAAAAAATCGCAGGAGACGGCAGTCAACGGTGGTCGATCAACGGCGGTCAACCCAACAGCTTCCCAAAGATCATTCTTTTCTGATGTGACAGATCAGTCTAAGCTGCAGTCACAGAGCATACTAAGAAAAACCCGAAAAAGAAATAGCAACGGGAATCCCTCAAGGAGGGTGATATCTCTCTATAACCATATTGAAATTATGGAAAAGAGAACTAAGTTAAGCGGATTAAGATTCCTCTTGTTAGGCTCTAGATACCAAGTTAAATATCAAGATACAAGAGGAATTGATAGTAAACGTTGTTGTATTAAACTACACAACATTGGTTCTATTATATAGCAAACCAATTGAAGAATACAATGAGACACACACAATGTGGGACTAATACTCTTAACACAATGAGACACACACAATGTGGGACTAACACTCTTAACAATTTCATTCCTTGCTCTGTGCTTTTGATTTGGCTCAAAAAAGTACAGCAGGTGGTTCAGTGACATTATGCATCCAAAATAACATGTCCTCCGGTTTTCACGTTATTCGTTGCTACAATCTTTGGTCTGAATGGTTATCTTTAACTCACCATGAGTTCCCAATCGTGCTTGGTTGCCACTTGCCGCATAGAATTTTCATGTACGATTTGGAGCGAGAAACCTAGAGAATTAGCTGTTTTGAAAATGAGAAAGGCCTCATAGGTGCGGCATGTGAAATGATTTACATTTTAATTCTTATATTGATTAAGTATCAAATTAATTTAACCTAACTATTTATCGAACTCTTGAGACTTTGCTTTATTCCCCAAGATATCATGGTGTGCACTTTAATTTGTTAAAGCATGAAAGAGTTTAAGTTAGGTAAGTCAAAATAATAGGAGTTATCATCAATCCAGCTGTCAATTAATTTATTCTAATAACAATTTTGGCACCAAAAGAAAAAGAATCTGATTGTAATACTTTTAATCACTATAGGGTATGATATGCCGACATGGATACAATACGTTAATTTTAAAAAATATTAAATTTTGATACGTTAGAAAACGTTTTGATATTAAATAATATTTTAATTTATATAATGTATATTATATTTAATGTTCAATAATTTAACAAAAAAATGAAGTTAAATTTATAATATTTATCAATTTTGTAAAGAAACATAAGATATTCAAAATATTTATATTAAACTCAATAAAATGATAATCGTAATCCAAAGAATTTAATAGTTGGAACTAAAAGTGCAACGCAACGTAATCTTTGAATCTTTTTTGAGTCTTTGTAATGAGTGTTGGAATATCATGGAGTGTCGGATACGACGCGTCAGGTATTTTAAAGTATCAGTGCATCATAGACTACAGGAGAGGTGATTTATTAATGAAATTATTTTATATTTAAAATATTCCTTTTATTTCAATTTATTTTTTATGAATGCAAACTTGCATTAAAAAGAATAATTATATCAAAATATATGATTGTTTCTAAGTTTAAGAGTTTCATTTTAAGAATATAAAAAAATAGGGTAATGTTTTCCTCCTTCCACATGACACAAGCAATTTTTTCTACAAACACATAAAAGTGGGCCTATCAATTCTTTTACATTTCTTTTGTTTTAAAAATAGTGACCCGCACAATTGATTATCTCTATCACATGACTTAAGAATTTTCCTATAACATAATATTTATTTTTTCCAAAAGAATAAATAGCTAATAGTTATTTAGGAAAACATGATTTTTTTAGGGTTTGTTTTTCTGCAGTGAATGCATATAAATATTTGCGTTGGGCCCAAAATGATATTATTTTGGGACGGAAATCAAAGTATTTTTATAATTATAATTTATTTTAAGTTTATAATAATCTTTATCATTATAATTTTTTAACCCAAATTGACGTTATTTTGAGAATAAATGTAGATAATTTATCTGCATTTACTGAAAAATATTAAAGCCTTCTTTTTATCTTATTTTAAAAACAATATTTTTTTTTAAATTATATATATATGGGTAGGATATTATAACAATCAATTAGGATGTTAATTTATTTTCATCTTTATATGATTATGATTTTTCATATTTAATATTTTAACATTAAATATGAAAAATCATAATCATAGAAAAATGAAAATAAATATAAAATATTAAAATGAACTAAAACAAAAGAAGAATTAAAAACAATTAAGCTGCAGCCTTCTATTGCACTTACCAATTTATTTGTAGGATGTTACCGTATCAGAGTTACACTTATGTCCTTATCCCACTCTACTTTAGGGTGATTCATGTTCTGTCCCACCCCATCCTTTTTCTAAAGAAAACAACAATGGTAACTGATAGACGCTTTTAATTCCCATTTAAAGTACAATTCTGCTGTCCATTGTCTACGTCATATTTCTTTGTTACCTTTCGCCTTTTGCTTTTAAGCCTACAAATTTTAGTTGATGGGTCCAGGTTCATTTACCCAAGTTCATTTTATTACTCTACCTAACTTAAAATTTAAATCTCAATTAAAATTTACTAGCTGTGATAAATTTTAATAACTTACACTTTATTACAATTTTAAATGACCAAGACTCAAAAGCAATCTGATTAAGCATTTGTTGATATTATATTTTGTATCAATTACCCGGTGGGTTTCCTCAGGTAGCCCACTAAAGAAACAGATTGACAAAAAGGTCGCGAAAGTTTTAAAAAGATAGAAGGCATCTTTTGCTTTCTAAAATTAGGAAGTGGAATAGAAAGGAAAATTTTCATTCCTTTTTAAAAAAGTGATACAGGTGAGTCAAAAAACATTGTGAAGGATAAGGTCTTAAGTGGTGGAGTGCATTAATTTAATAAAAAAACACTGAATCTACACCTAACATTTGATATAGTAAATTTCACATTCACAATATATGTATGTTCCCTTCACTATTTATATCAATCAATCGGTAGCAATCCCACAAGAAGTTATCGCATTCACACCATCTCGCAACCTCCCTTTCCTCAACCAAAAATGAAGCATTTTTCTTTCCACCTTTTTCTACTCTTTACTTTGAACTCAGTGTGGTTAAGGAGATGAAAGATATAGTGGGCCTATATATCTTCTTAGACTAGATCATAATCTACGTAGGTCCGGAATCAAAATTTTCTTTAAAATAAATGTGAATTATATAACGCAACTTTACCTGTAATAATGGATAGGTAATTTCTATGGAGCACATGCAGATGCTCTAAAAGTTTTCAATGTGTTGTTCATATATACCTCCAAATTAAAGAATCAATTGCCAGCGAACTTTTGTTAGAGAATATAATATAAATTATTAAAAAGACTCTTACATATTATCTTAAGGTTTTGAGTGAAATGGTTCTTTAACATGGTATCAAAGCTTGAATGACTACAAGGTCACGAGTTCGATCCTCACCGCCCTCCACTTTCAGGTGGAATTACGAAAAACACGAGACAGACAAAAAAATGGGCCAAGGCAGACCAATAATGGGCTTGTGTCATATCATGCGTGAGGAGATGTGTTAGAAAATAATATAAAAGTATTAAAAAGGCCGTCACCTACTACCTTAAGGTTTTGGGTTGAAGTGGAGCTTATCATGGTATCAGAGCTACAGTGACTACGAGGTCACGAGTTCAATCCTCACCGCCCCACTTTCAGGTGGAATTACGAAAAATACAAGGCAGACAAAAAAAAGGGCTTGTGAAGCACAAGGCAGACCAATAATGGGCTTGTGCCATATTTCACGCTTCAAGCCCAAAGGGCTCTTACCTAATACCTTAAGATTTTGGATGAACTTTCTCAAGTTGTTTAAGATTAGACTTGTTTGTTCAGTCTAATAGTTCATAGAAAGAATGAATATGGTGGATGTTACCAAAAAACTGCATCTAGTGAGGACGGGACATATTTTCTAAAAAATTGATTCTAGTTTGTTTATTTTTTATTTTTTTCTTTCCTCCCTTAGTTATATCACTTTTTGAACTAGAAAAAATTCTGTTTAGATGTAAGTGACTTATTTTTGTTCACAGTTAGCACTTTGGTTTTCTAGTTGTGCTAGTATATTTAACATCTTTCACTTTTGTTTATCATATATATCTTGTTTGTATATATATAGTTGGACCAACTCACTTGAGTTCCCTTACATATATGCTCGATCAATTTACAACATGTTAATAATCATCAAAACCGAGGATAATTTAGTTTTCTTTCCTTCCACTTTGTCTCATTCCAAACTAAGTATGGGATTGATACCTTGTGGTGGTAAGGTATCCCATATGCTTGTAGCTCACCTACTTACATAAATGACTCGTTGTAACAATATCAGCTGGTCCACATAGCGTTAGGAGAAAACCTCGTCTTCCACCCCAAAAGAAACCATTGTCAAGGTAAAATGATAACAATAGCAGCAGTCCAAGAAATAGAAGGAGGGAAGTTTGAAGTTGCAAACTGCAAACACGGCAAGTATATTGGTTGTTTCCAAGTAATAAAGTGATGAGTGAGTATCGTTTATACGAGGACTAATTTCAAGCAATAATTCATTGTTTTTTTTTTTTTATCTAAGTTAGACAATTCAAATGTGGTTGGATGGTAATTGTGAAGTGGTGTAAAAGTTGAATTGAAAACAATTACTAAATTTAAGAAAATAATTAAAAACAAGAAAACAAGAAGGCAATTGAATTTTTGTAAATAATAAGAAAAGCGTAGGGTTTGACTTCCCTCAATGCTCACCTACAACTTGTTGTTCGTTCTTAATTATCATTCCTTCTAATGATGACGATCATTTCTCTAAGTTTGACTAGGCCACGATGTCTCGACATATCCTAGCCCTGTATTCCCCTTAAGATTCCTGATGTCTCAGTGAAACTATAACTGAAATACGCATTAAGAATGAAAACCTAATGATCGAATAAGTTATTATCCTATGTTTAGGTCAAATGATGTTATGATGAATTCACCTTTCCAATTTCATCTACCAACATGTCTATTGCCATAGATAATTCCTAAATCAATCTATGGGTGGCAAACCCATACAAAGCATTAAGAACATAAAATTCATTCAAACAAGAAGAAGGAATGATGCATTAAGAAATTAACAATCAAGTAATAGGTTTACATCAAGATCATCTAGCCCTAAACTACAAGAAGATTTAGCCAAAAATGTTCAAACCAAAAGCAAAATAGAAAATAAGATTCCCAAAAACTCCATCTCTAGAGGTTTTTGGTGAAACTCCTTAAATGTTCCTTCAATCCCTCCATTGAAGCTCCAAGATGATGACTTTTTTCATCTCTAGCAATTCTCAATTGTCTCCTAGACTCTCTAGTTGCAGCCTCCCAAGAAGAGTAATCACCAAAAATCGCTTCCCCCATCGTTTATATCAGGAAAAATGGGCTTTTTGCATTTTGGACCTGATAGAGCGTGCTCCAGAGAACTTAAGCGCGCTCTGGCAGCAGCTACAAACCCGTTTCTCGTGTTTTAGCGCGCTTAAGCGTACTCCAACAGCAACCTACTTTTGTCTTTCGACCATAATTTGAGCCATACTTATCCGATTGAAGCGATCTTAGTCTCATTAAAAAGATAAGAGAAAGATCTACAACTTTGATGAAGACCACAAGATCCAAATCTGTCATCTTGGATATGAAAAATTTTCCAGAAGATAGGGAGGTTTTCTTTGAAAACAAGACTTCTATGAAAATGCTTGCTTGTTCAAAACTCTCCCACATATTTATTCTCTAATTAGCTCAATTTTCCTACCACAATAGCAAAGATTACTAAGATATGTGAGAAGGACAAGAAAAAAATTCTTCTAATCAAATAACTCTAAGTTTTCATGCTTTTGGTTAGATTTGAAAGTCAATAACTATGATTTTAGCCTACTAAAACATGATAAATTGTGAGGTTATCAAATCATTCCCAGATTTAGTATATTGTTGTCCTAAAAAATTAAATCAAAATAAAACCAAAGGGAAGAAAAAATGAGTCACTGTACTTCAATGAATTTTCAAAGGTAAATCAATCAGCATCCTAATCACGGAGTACTCAGACTAAATCAATAAGAACATAGTGTCAGAATGAAGTGATCAGTCAAGCAAGTGCAAACAACCCACTAGTAATAGAATTGTAACATGAAGTCTCAGAAAAAGAGAGTAGAAAATTGAATAATAACAACCCTCTCACTAAAATTTTCAATTCACTCATCTCTGAAGTGTATGAGGGTATGTGTTTCACTTAATAACCATCACTGAAGTAGCATTTCCATAGGCTTGATCTTATTCTCAAATTCTTAAAAATGAAGAATGAGGATGACATACATATACCAATCAAAAGGTCTTTCAAGGGTTGTATGGCATGGTTAAAGGAAGGCAAATATGTGGGAGGTGGCTACAAACTGTATGAAATTGGAAAACAGAATTCATAAGGCATTTGAACTCAATCTATTTTCCAATATTTCGTCTCCTTACACTTCCATTTTCTTTTATTCTCGTATTCCACCTTTTCCATTGTTTCTCTTGATTTTTACAACTCTTTTTTTTTTTAATTGCTACCATTTTGTTTCCACCTTTTCACTTGAATTCCCCAAATTTTTTTAATTTAATTTTTCTTCATCATACCATTTAACACATTCACTAAGAAATGTACCTTAACAAGTGTAACGAAATGTGATTCCAATCTCAATTGAGGTAAAGATCTGTATAGGGAATGTGTTAAATAATGTGATATAACATACGAACAAAACAAGGCCTTAGGCTTAAAGGGGTTAAACAAATGATTATGTCATGGGTAGGCTATTTGGCTAACTAGTTTATAGGGGAAAAAATGCCTTAATCATTTTAGTTTATGCATGCATCAAAAGAGAAACAACACAAGTTCTAGAGTACTACAACAGTGAGGTACACTCCGAACAAACATATCTATCTAGGCTCAAACCTCACGGTTATTGGTGCAAAAATTCAATTCCAACTCTCTAGCTCTATTTCTCCTAGTTACTCTCGTAGTATTCCAGTGGGTCATCTAACTTACTCATTTGACTTTCATTCATTAAAGAAAAGCTATTTGAGTATGCAAACTTCTAATTAGTGACACTAACCAATTTACCTATCTACTAATCATATTAGCATAGTTACTTAGCTCATATCTTCAAAAATCATATGAGTTTGCCCAAATTTTGAATGGAGTGAGGACATAAGACAAAAGTAAAAAGCAAACCAAAACATGACTTTAACCCTAATATATATAAAGATTAAAACAGGAAAAAGAAAAAGAAAATTTTAAGAATAGTTCCCTGTTAGGCTCAAGTTTTCTGTGTATGCTCATGAAGCTCTCTTAATATGGTATGACTTTGATCACTCCAGAGTTGTAACACCCAGTTTGTGACCAGTTAGTTAACATGGATATGGTATAGAAACGCTGCATAACTAAATGCTTAAGCAGAACACATAACCTATAAAAAATATCATTGTTATTCGCATAACTAGTGACTTAACTTTTTTTTTAATTATCTTTACGTATTGCCACACGTATTTCATTTTTCAAATTATTGTTATTATCTGTACAGTCCCATATCTGCATAGAACTTATAATTATTTTTTAGTAACCGTCTTTGACAGTCAAAATACTATCCAGAGATGATATCTTATACCATTCCGAACAGTGTCTAACGGATAACATAACGACTGTAAATTGTACTTAACAAGGGATCACATCCCTAATCTTATATAATCCCTTAAATATAAAAAAGTCCAGACCATATATAAATATCTCAAATGGTCCAACATAATGGACTAAAAATGGCTTCGTGCCGATACACTCATCATCTACATATAGATAATGCATAACATCATAACCTAAGGCTACACATGTCTCTCAAAATAATAACAACTATATAAATGCATGATTACTATTCATGCCTCAAAACACACAAATACAATAATCCAGAACTACTATATCTCTACTCCATCTGATTATTGTAAGAACCCGCACCGCTAATTAAGGTAATTAATGAATTAATTATGATAATTAGGAAATGATTCCATAATTGACCTTAATAATTATTACATGGCTTAAATAATTATAGTAAGTGCGTAGAATGCTGAAAGTCGCTTTTCGGAAGAAAAGTGCAGATACCGGTTCTGCTACCCGGTATAAATGCGTACCGAAAAATTACCCCGGAAAATTATAACAAGTGCATGATAATTACTAGAATATTATGTAGGACTTGTAAAACAAGTTTCAAGTCAGAATAATGTGATCTGATGCCAGAACTGATACTGGCTATGGAAAAGCGCGTACCAAAAAGGTGCTCCGAAAAATAAAATAAAAATATGAAAAATCTTAGAAAAATGTGTAGGTCTAGATTCCAAACAAGGGGTCCTCAAGGATCTTCCACCCCAAGCTCACTTACATGTGTAATATAAGTTCAAAAACAGTATTTACAATATAAGTTCCAAAACTATGCGATGCAGTAGATAATCATGCCATGTGTGTTTATCAAATCTACTGGCCAGAGAAATGCAGGAATACGTCTAAACCCACATGAGTACAAGGAACACCGCTTGCACCTCACCCACAGCCTCACCATCTTGTATGTACTACATACTCAGGCTTACCGTATAGGTGGACACCACATGCATATCATAAAAGCACATTGCATATAATAGCTCAACAGCATTTCCAAAACATCAAAGCATGTAACACAACATGCATAAACCACATCCCCATGGGACATGGTGGAACCACAAAATGGCTAAACCGAGGACACGAAAGCTTACCTTGCATGCTAGCTATCCAAGCCAAGAGTCCAACCACTCACAAGTCCAAACACAGCAGTATCACAATCTGATATGGACCAATAATACATCATTAATCATGCATCACAAGCATATAACTTTAAGACTACGCATTTCCTTTACGTTTTACGTCTTAAGGCTTCCAACAAAGCCATAAGCCCTTAATCATGTGATTCTGACTTAGTTTATTAATTACAGAAGTTCAACTTCCTTAATCTAGGGTCCACAAACCCCCAATAGCTTACTGTTCACACAACACAGCTACTGTTCTGTGAAATCCCAGGATATCCGGATATTCCAAGGGACATATCTGGATATGCAATATCCGGATATCACACTGACCATATCAGGATATCCAGATCCCTCATCCGAATATGCATATCTGGATACAGATATCCGGACACCATATCCGGATACAGATATCCGGATACCATATCCGGATACAGATGTCCGGATATCTGTTCAACAAATATCCGGATATCTCACGACAGAATGCAGTTTCTGCATTTCGTGAGTATCCAGTCCAAAGGTTTAACTTTTAACCGATTATAGGCACTTAAACATGCATTTCTAGGTGTGTTTAACCTACCCCACCCTTAAGTTATTAACTTAGCTCAATACATGCATCAAGGTTCCATTTTTAAGCATCTAAACACAAGTTCAAAGGTTGATGCACTTACCAAAGCTTAAAACAGAGCAACAATGGCTCTTGGAGCTCACTCAACAGCTCCAAAGTCAGCCACCACACTGTGCACGAAAATGACACCCCAAGCTGGTTCTTTTCCCACAAAGGTCACCACTTGGACCTCAAAATGCCATGATCATGAGCCACCACACTCAACTCTCCAAACCAGCCCTCAAACTCAACTCACAGTGGCTGAGTGTGCAGCCAACGTAGTCTCACACCCTCACAACTCACACCACCAAGTGTTTGTAAGAAGAAGAGAAAGAAGAATCATGGAGGAAATGGTCCAAGACTCAAGAAATGGTGAAGGAGAAGGCAATGGAACAGTAACCTCTATGCAGCCACCCAAGGGAGTCACGTAGAGGCTGGAGGTTTGTCTAGGGTTTTGTGCAAAATGCACATATATAGCCACTTAAGTCATAACACGCAGTATTAGCCTTAATAGCAACGCAAAAGATCTTGATCCCAAACTTTGGAATCTAAACCTACACATTTTTCTAAGATTTGTCATATTTTTATTTTATTTTCCGGAGCACCTTTCCGGTACGCACTTTTCCATAGCCAGTATCAGTTCTGGCATCAGATTTCATTATTTTGACTTGAAACTTGTTTTACAAGTCCTACATAATATTCTAGTAATTATCATGCATTCGTTATAATTTTCCGGTACGCATTTATACCGGGTAGTAGAACCGGTATATGCGCTTTTCTTCCGAAAAACGACTTTCAGCATTTTTACTCACTCAGTGTAATTATTTAAGCCCAATAATAATTATTAAGGTCAATTATGGAATCATTTCCTAATTATCGTAATTAATTCACTAATTACCTTAATTAGCGGTGCGGGTTCTTACACCCCACGTGTGGGGACGCTTATTTCAGGATCAGGTAATGTTGAGGGCTCAGGTGGCAGGAGGCCAGAGTTGAGTTAGACATATCTGTGTTATGCTGACATTGGATGCTGGTTATTGACTGCTGTTTATGTTTTCCTTCATTACTATGTCGAGATTGATATTGGGCATTGTTGCCTTATTTGGTGAGCACGGGGTTGTCCATGCCACATAGACTTGTTATTGTCTTCTTAGTTAAAGTTGTATTAAGTATCAGGATTTTGGTCCAGGCTATGTGTTGTAGTCCTGTGACTTAGAAACACACTTTATATTTATGAGGTATTTCAGTCAGTTGTCCTGCAATTTACATACAGGCAGTATTTTATGAAATTGATTAAGTAATCAAGCTGGCTAAGGTTAATGATGTCATAGTTGAATTAAAGAAAAAGTTATTCCGCATTTTAATTAAGCGTGGCTTAATACGATAGTATGTTAACAATCTGGGTTAACACAGGCTGTTACAATTATCTAGCCACCCTGCACAGGTTTCTTGCCCTGAGAGGGCTCTCCTGCTGTTGCTGGAACACCTGAAATATATCCCCATAACGCAGAGTGAGAACTAAATCTCATAAACTCAAAGTTTATTGAATAGTCTCCACCCGTGAGTTCACTTCCTACATGTAAGGTCAGATACATATAGCATAACATATATCATATATTCCTATTAATTTATCATGTTATCTCAGATATCCAACCACAGGTCATCACCTATATGAAAGAAACTACACTAAGTATCTAACAGAATCCAATACACAAATATTGCAACCATGGTCCTTTTAGATCCTGGTGGAATAACACAGAGGAAAATCCTCCTACACCAAGAGCTTACATTTTGAAGCTCCTATAGCATGCTTACTTGAAAAACAAGCAACTCTGTCAAATCTTCAGAACTCTGATTAGAAATCACTGTATCATGATTCACACATGTTATCCAAATATTTATCAGATTTGACTTTCACACATCCAATTGTATCACAAGACTTTTATCTTGTTAATTCCACATGTCATTCTTGACAATTCATGCCAATACCACAAGTCAGTCCTAAACACTCAATCTTTGACATTTAGTCACATATTGTTAAACATATATTCAAACACCATCAATTAGAGACTTAACCATTCAAACTTTCTTGAACACATTTCATTTAAGTTTCTAGGGTTTAGTCATCAATTAACTTCAATTCCAACCATATACAACCAATCATGGCCGAACCCTAGCGCACATATTCACACAAATTTTCATGCTTTTCATTCATCATTCTTTACTCCACTTTATCATTTAACCATGCATCAAAATATTCACTTAAACTTAGACTTTCAAATCATTGTTTACATGTCCTTTAAGTGTCAATTTATATTCTTAACTTCAAACACTTAAACGAATCATTCCAATACATTTTATTTCACACAAAATACACTTAGCATCACTCAACATAAATTAAACATAATTGATGATACCCTAACAAACCAAAATGGCCGAAGCATATAGGTTAGGTTTTATCAATTTTCACATATTCAAACTTTAACCCAATGACATCAATCACTTATTTATTCATTGAATTCATATTTCACATACTTATTTAATCAAACCAAGCACAAACCCTGATTTGCCGTAAATTAATTTCTTAAAACAGTCAAAACTGCTCAACCGGTTCACTAACATTATTCACTGCTTTTGAGACTTCAGTCGTTTAACTCATCTGTTTTCCACCAAATTTTAATATATTTTAGTAGACATTTCAAGCTTCAATTTGATATATCACAAGTCTAATTTGGGTAAAAAATGGGACATATATAAATTTTTCAAAAACATATACAGAATTTGTCAACTTCAGCGGAAATAGAACAACCCTCACTCAAAACTACAACTCCAAATGTCAACAAATTTTATGACAGTGCAGGGGACTTCCTAAGCTTCTGTATGTGGATCACTGTGGAGAGAGTTATGGTCACTCAAGATTAGGGTAAAACTTCACTATTTTTTTAGAAATCTCAGCGTAGTCTCCTTTGTTTTTACAATTTTTCTCCACTTTATACAAGTATGTTCCAATACTCAAAAGGGTGGCATCCAAAGGATCATCATACCTTGATGCACTTACAACGCACAATATCCATAATACATATTATGTCTCTTTACTCAATTTACCAATTCTCTCATTACTCTTTCATAAATAATGTCCCATTTATCTTCCATTATAATTAAATATCATCAATACCTAAAATAGGTCTAAAGCCCTTCCACGCTCATTCTTCTTGTTACGCTACGACCCTCTTTATTGCTTGGGCTTTAGTTCCCAGTCCAACCCACAACAGAGATGAAGACTGAAGAGTGAGAAAAGACCGAGTTTTAGTCGTTAAATATAAACTCTTTTGTATTTTTAGATTAATTCATTGAATTTTTTAAATTTTAATAAATTGTTTTTAAATTATTTTGACAACATATATTTAACTTAAAGGAAAAGTATTTCTCCGGGTCACTGGAGATAAAGTTATATCTAGTAAGCCCAAAACGACGTCATTTTGGGTTGTAAGATTAAAAAATTATAATAATAAAGACTAATATAACCTGCAATAAATTAAAATTTCAAAAACACCTCAATTTTTACCCAAAATAATGTCATTTTGGGCTTACGAAGATAATTTATCGCCATTGACTAGAGAAATTCTTTACCCTTAATTTAATCCCTAAATGACATGCTATGTTTTCATTGAACTGCTGTATTATTTGATTAGCATGTGATATTCATATATGTGTTGAAATACCTCCTAATCAAAGCATCAATAGCCCGCGAAATAATACAAGCCATCATTGTCAATGTACCAATTCAGGGCTTATTGGTTATTACATTCCAATGATTGGGGGTCCATCTGTTTGCATCTTTGTTGTCCTTTTTCTGCTCTTCACACCTAAGTACATGTAATGCAGCAAATATAGACAGGGCACGGAACTTCTGATTTTGATTTGAAGCTGGTTGAAAGCAATTTCCATGATTACCTATGTACTACATCAGGTGAAACTGAATCAAGTACAAGAAAAAAAGATAAGAATTCTAAAGGTTAAAGCAATGTCATTTAAATCATTAATTTTTATCTCAAAAAATGTGACAGTATCATATAGTTCCGTTCCATATAATGAGAGAGAAAAAAAAATTTGTATGAGAACTATCCCACCAATGTACCCATGATGATATTTTATGTATTAAAATAATTCGTGTCTATCTCATAAAACATGATATTGTCAAGTTTAATTTTTAAATGAAAACTACAAGTCCTTGTTGATGTTATCAACGAGTGACACACATCCGTCATGCTGAAAGAAAGAAAAAAAAAAGATTCGTTGCAAATTCATTTTCAAGAGGTGACGAAAAAGGGAGCTATCTTCTTAATTAGAGTAGATCAAAATTGAAAGAAGTTTGAATTTAAAATTTTCAAATAATAAACATCTTTGATTTAGCTTTCGACTCCATGCCAAATGCATCTTGGTCCACACACAATTCTTATCTTGACCGTAAAAACTTGTGTAGTTTGGACCAAACATATGAGCTGTGTTAGGAAACGAGACAAAGGGCCGACCCAGTTCAAATATTCACTTCGTGAAGTGTCTGAGGAAGGGAATACTACAGATTAATTTTTTTTTTTGGTACTGGCGATCAAATTCAAATTCAAGATATCACCTTACGGGATAATTATATTGCCTCCAGTATTTAAGTGCATAGAGTAACACAAGGAAATAATATGCCTCTTGTGGTTTCCACCCAATATTATCAAACTCCATTGGCCTCGTCTTCCTCAACCAAGTGAAGCCCTTTCCTCTCACTATACAATATACTGATAGAGAATATATATCGGAGGAATTCTCTATTGTATACATAAGGTAAAATGACCAAGACTCAAAAGCAATCTGATTAAGCAATTGTTGATATTATATTTTGTATCAATTACCCGGTGGGTTTCCTCAGGTAGCCCACTAAAGAAGCAGATTGACAAAAAAGTCGCGAAAGTTTTAAAAAGATGGAAGGTATCTTTTGCTTTCTAAAATTAGGAAGTGGAATAAAAAGGGCCGACCCAGTTCAAATATCACTTCGTGAGTGTCTGAGGAAGGGAATACTCTTACTCTATGCAGCCTTTCCCATGCTTTCTGCAGAGAGGCTGATTCGAACCCGCGACCTGACACACCACGGCAAGCAAACTTACCGCTGAGCCAAGTCAGCAAAATTAGGAAGTGGAATAGAAAGGAAAAATTTCATTCCTTTTTAAAAAAGTGATACAGTTGAGCCAAAAAACATTGTGAAGGATAAGGTCTTAAGTGGTGGAGTGCATTAGTTTAATAAAAAACTCAATCTCTTAACGTATACAACGCCACCAAACATGTGATATAGTAGGTTTCACATTCACACTATATATATGTATGTTCCTTCCGCTATTTATATCAATCAATCGGTAGCAATCTCACAAGAAGTTATTCGCAATATTCACACCATCTCATCGCAACCTCCCATTCCTCAACCAAATGAAGCCTTTTTCTTCTCTCATGTTACCCGCATTTTGCTCTACATGCCTTCACCTATCTCTTCTCTTTACTTTGAACTCATTGTGGTCTGGCCAAGAAACAACTGCCTTTGCATCAGGAAATGAGACTGATCATTTGGCATTGCTCAAATTCAAGGAATCAATATCCAATGACCCATTTGGAATCTTGGTGTCTTGGAATAGTTCTACCCACTTTTGCAACTGGCATGGAATCACATGCAGCCCCATGCACCAAAGAGTTACCGAGTTGAACCTACAAGGCTACCAATTGCGTGGATTCATATCTCCACAGGTTGGCAATCTCTCTTTTTTGAGAAACCTCAACCTCACAAACAACAGCTTCTTCGGAAAAATCCCACAAGAATTCGGTAGATTGTTACAGCTGCAGCAACTTTCTCTCATCGATAACTCATTGACCGGGGAAATTCCTACAAACTTGACAAGTTGCTCTGATCTCAAAAACTTACTATTGGGAGGGAACCATCTGATTAGCAAAATACCAATTGGAATTTCCTCTCTCCATAAACTTCAACAATTGTACGTTGGAAAAAACAATTTAACCGGAGGAGTCCCACCATTCATAGGGAATCTTTCATCCCTAACTCGTCTCAGGGTGGCTTATAATAACTTAGAGGGAGATATTCCACAAGAAATATGCCGCCTTAAAAACTTGACATTTATAGCAGTGGGTGCCAACAAATTGTCGGGTATATTTCCTTCTTGTCTTTTCAATATGTCATCTCTTACTATAATCTCAGCTGCACAAAACCAATTTAATGGCTCTCTTCCTCCCAATATGTTCTACACCCTTCCCAATCTCCAAATATTTGGAATTAGCAGGAATCAAGTTACAGGTCCAATCCCCACTTCCATTGCAAATGCTTCTGTCGTTCAAATATTTGATATTGGTAAAAACAATTTTGTAGGACATGTTCCGAGTATGGGGAAGCTAAGAGATATGTATTTCCTACAATTGTCTGGAAACAATCTAGGTTACAATATAACTACAGATTTGGAGTTTTTAAAATCATTGACAAACTGTAGTAAGTTGCAACTGTTAGGTGTGTCCTACAATAACTTTGGAGGTCGTTTGCCAAAATGCTTGGGCAATTTGTCCTCCCAAATCAATACACTATATATTGGGGGTAATCAAATATCAGGACAAATTCCTGCAGAATTGGGAAATCTAATTAGCTTAACTCTCTTAAGCATGGAAGTTGGCCTTTTTGAGGGTATTATTCCACCTGCTTTTGGAAAGCTTCACAATTTGCAAATTTTAGATTTGGGTGGAAACAAGATGTCAGGAGATATACCATCCATCATTGGCAACCTCAGTTCGTTGTTTCATTTAGATTTATACAAAAATTTGTTCGAAGGAAATATTCCTACAAGTATAAGGAACTGTCAAAAGTTGCAATTTCTAGATCTTTCCCAAAACAACCTTAGAGGAACCATACCCTTAGAGGTTTTTAGTCTTTCCTCTTTAACAAATTTACTAGACTTGTCACACAACTCATTGAGCGGTAGTCTACCTGATGAAGTGGGCCAATTGAAAAATATTGATGAGCTCCATGTCTCTGAGAATTATCTATCTGGTAATATTCCTGGAACTATTGGAGAATGCTCAAGCTTGGAGTACCTTCAATTGCAGGGGAATTCCTTCCATGGAATCATACCATCCTCTTTAGCTTCACTAAAAGGTCTTCGACATTTAGATTTATCACGAAATCACTTGTCTGGATCAATTCCTGATGTTTTGCAGAATATTGCTTTCCTAGAATACTTAAATGTATCATTTAACATGTTGGATGGTGAGGTACCAACTAAAGGTGTCTTTCGAAATGCAAGTGAGTTAGCAGTGATTGGAAACAACAAGCTCTGTGGAGGTGTTCCAGGGTTGCATCTACCGCCATGCCCTGCCAAAGGTGACCAACATGCAAAACACCACAATTTCATGTTGATAGCAGCAATAGTTAGTGTAGTTGCTTTTCTTCTCATATTATCATTCATTCTCACTTTCTTCTGGATGAGGAAAAGAAGCAAGAAACCATCTTCTGATTCACCAACAATTGACCAGCTCGCCAAGGTTTCATACCAAGACCTACACCATGGAACCGATGGGTTTTCATCAAGAAACTTAATAGGATCTGGAAGTTTTGGCTCTGTGTATAAAGGAACTATTGAGCCAGAAGACACATTTGTTGCCATAAAAGTCTTAAATCTTCAAAAGAAGGGAGCTCACAAGAGTTTCATTTCTGAATGCAATGCACTCAAAAATATTAGGCATCGAAATCTGGTTAAGATTTTAACATGTTGTTCCAGCACAAATTTCAAAGGTCAAGAATTTAAAGCTCTTATTTTTGAGTACATGACAAATGGAAGCTTAGAAAGTTGGTTGCATCCAACAATAAATATTGCAGATCAACCTAGATCACTGAACATTGCAGAAAGGTTAAATATTATTAATGATGTTGCTTCAGCAGTTCATTATCTTCACTATGAATGTGAGCAAGCTGTCATTCATTGTGATTTGAAGCCTGGCAATGTTCTTCTTGATGATTGCATGGTAGCTCATGTGAGTGATTTTGGCCTAGCAAGACTGCTATCAAGTGTTGGAGTCTCTCTAACGCAAAGTAGCACAATTGGAATAAAGGGAACTATTGGTTATGCTCCTCCAGGTATACCTTAATATTGTTTTGTTAAGTTGTGAAATTTTTTATTTTCAAGTTTTATCTAATGTTTGTGGACCTTCATTTTCTTTTGGGTTAATTTTTTGATATCTTTAATGGCATTTACTGATTTGCATCACATTTCAGAGTATGGAATGAGTTCTGAGGTGTCAATTGAAGGCGACATGTATAGCTTCGGAATTTTGATTTTGGAAATGTTGACCGGAAGGAGACCCACAGATGAAATGTTTAAAGATGGTCACAATCTCCATAATTATGTTAAAGTCTCACTTTCAAATAACCTTTTGCAGATTATAGACCTTACTATTCTCACCAATGAAAAAAATGCCACTGACAATGAGAACATTGGCCTTATGCATCCTAATGTAGAAAACTGTTTGCGTTCGCTTTTTAGGATTGCACTTGCTTGTTCAGTGGAATCACCAAAAGAACGAATGAATATGATTGATGTCATCAAGGAGCTTAATCTAATCAAAAGCTTCTTTCCTTCCGGAATTTAATGGAGGCTATCCAAGAAAAACATGATGTAGAGGCGCCATCATACTATTGCTACTAATTAATGCTATTTGATATCTTTCCAAATTCATGTTACCTCTTATCTTAAATGTTTTTCCTTGTAGTTTTCCATTCACATATAAAAAGCTAATAAAAATGTACTGTGAGATTTCCTTATTGTTTACTTGTTCAACCATAGTCTAATTAACTGCATTACATCCAGACAAAAAGAGCTATTACTTTTGAAATTTTGGAGCAGTGATGTGAGTATCATTTTATTACAGTTTTCATTAGAGAAGTACAATATAAAAGAGAATTGACTTTTTCACTCTAGTGTAAGATTAAAAAATCTCACTCTCTATCTCAACCGTTGATTTTCCTTCATCTGACGACTATAATTTATTTGAAATTAATACGAAATTAATTGGTATAATTCAATAAACTATATCCATAAGATAAACGAAAATCAAAGGAGTAAAATTTTTTAGTCTTACACAAAAGTCAAAAGATCTATCATCAATTAATGTATAAAATTATTAATATAATATTCACTTAACCGCTTAAATTTTTGAAATAAATTAGATGCATTATATGATATTAGAGCGTTCCTAATTAGTTTGGTCATGAGTTCAATTATTACTATTCTTATTCTATTAATGAATAATTAAATATAATAATTTATAGATGACTTTGTATATTATTCATCCATTGCCCAATCAACTCTTGCAAATGGTTCTTTAGGAAACGTGGAATGCCTAGTTTACGGTGATGCCCACAGTGGTTTCAAAATGTGTACCACCATATAGTATAACTGCTTTCGGTTTAGGCATTTGCTTTCAATTTGCAGCAGTTAGGCGGTCTGGCTTTTTTTATTAGAGTTTCTGATTCCTTAGTCTCATAACTTTCGACTCGCATTTTTTGTTTCCTAGTAGTATTTAAAAGGATACAAATTTATCTCTTTTTATGTGATTTACATAAAGTCTGAGTGGTTAGATTTATGTAAATTTGAAAAGTTATTTTTTTCTTCAGTCATATTGTTAACGTGTAAAGATCATCCAGATTTGTATTATTTTAATTGAGAGAAAGACATAAATTATTATTTTTATTTAAAATTTAAATTAAAAAGATCACCCATTTTCTACCCCATAAATTTTCGGGATTTGTATTTTTCTCTCACTTAAAATGACACAACTATAAATTTTCGGGATTTGTATTTTTCTCTCACTTAAAATTTTCGGGATTTGAAAGGACAAAAAAATCAAACCCTTTGAAATAACTCACAATCTTCTATAAAATCTAAGTGCAAAAACTTTCGTTAAAAGAATAAGGCGATCCTTTGAAATTAAGATCTACGAGTCCAAACATATTAACAAAAAAAAAAAAAAAATAAAGAACAGAAAAAGTTATTATCCCAAATAATTCATCAAAACCTAAAGTGCATTTGAAGACAAGAATTATAGATGCAGGATTTGTGAAGATATTTTTATTCACACAAGACAAATCCAAACATCAACCAAATCCGGCAAATTATATCAGACATTTCACGATGTCTCCCCTGCGTATAAGACTTCATGTCGAAGTCGCTTCAACTACATATAGGCCCATTCAATTATATCTGCTATCTGTTGATATCAGGTGGCAATAATGCTCAATAATTTCACCGCCTCTATCTTCCTTTCATCACATCACTTCACTACTACTCGTATTTGAACCTTTCTAATATCCTCCCCTCAAATGTAACACTCAAAACATCATGCTCCTCCAGGCAAGTCCTTTCTCTACTAGAGTTATGCGAAAGCCTCTTCAGAATTATCACCTTCTCCATATATTCGGCTCCGGCCAAATTCTTGGCTCTGACACCACTGTTGAGAATCGTATAATGAAGCTTAAAACCCTTTACAAAGTATATCTCTATCGATTTGGCAAACAACAAACCACAATAAATGGTCGAGATCATATTTCAACTCAAAACCTTAAGGATCAAGTAGTATTAGTCTTTTTTGCACTTGTATGACCATTATTTGGTTCATGTTTAATTGATGTGTGATTTCATTACTACTCACACTAAAAGGTGTCCCTGATTTAAGAGGAGAAAATACTCATCAATATGAAATTTAAAATTTTGAACAAACAGAGACGTAGTAGTATTTGAAGTCTGGAGGAAGCACAAATAACTTACAGCTACAAGCACCCTTAGTTCTTGCACCAATGTTGGCACCACGCTCAAGCGGCTCATGATCACCTCGCTCTGAGGTGAACCTTCCATTCCTTCGTCAAGAAGTTTTTTTACCTGTTCAGCAACACTATAAGCAGATGCCCAGATGCCGGAAGATTTGACAAAATTGAGAACTCTTTGGCTCCAAATATGACACAATTTTAATTGTAAAAGTAGCAATAAATAATGGATAATCCAACACTTTACAAATCACCAGCCACAAGCAATACAGGAATTCATAGCACAAGATTTGACAAATTTTTAAAGGGAAAAGTTTAAAATGCCACTTGTGGTATTGTTTTGAATCACTTACATTTCCCTTTTTTTTATACACTTGATCCCTGTAATTTTTTCTATCCACACTCTGTCTTAACACGGCTAGAAAAGTAACTAAGTATAGATATTCTACCATTCTTAGAAGAAAAAATATAGTGATAAAAAAAGTTCAAATGTTATGAAAATTTAGAACACTTAATAAAAGAGTAAAAGAAAAATAGTTAAAAAAAATCAAATGTGTCAAAATATAAAAAAAATTAGAATAAGATCAAAAAATAGAAGGAACGAAATGATGGTAGCTCAGTCGGGGGTGAGAGTATGTGTTTAATCCTCCCTATTATCATTTTTGGAAAGATTTTAAAGTCTTAATCCTAGACCCACCCCGAACACGATTGTCTCTCGCGGAGGATACCTCTGTTTATCCACACACACAAAAATAGGAGAAAAAATAAGACCAAATATATTAAAAATTACAACACTAAAATTTATTTAAAAAATAAAAAATAGTCCTAATGAAAAAAAAAATACTGAGGATAAAAAAATCAAGACAAAAAATAAAATAAAAAGAAATCACAGTTATGAGTTTCCAATATATTTAGTTTTAATTTTTAATTTTTATTTTTTACTTTTTTCTTCTTTTCCCTTGGTCTAATTTTTTTTATTTGTTTAGATATGTTTGACCTTTTTTTAATTTTGCTATTTTTTTTTATTTTTATTTTTTATATTTTGAAATAAAAGGAAGTATAAAAACAAAACAACTACAGACACAGTCTGGGCATAGCCACACCAACAACAACATCCCTCAAAATGGATTTGCAATATGTTGGAGGCTCCATGAATTCTTGCAGGTTCCAGTCGAGAATATCAGCATGACCATCTAGAGTATCAGCAAGACGATTTCCTTCCCTGTAAGCATGCGAAACATGAACAAGCCAGTCCTTTTTGAGATAACTGCGAATATGATGAACCAAATAGCCAATGAGTTTTCCTGGTTGCAGTATTTGATAATAAAATCAATAGCCACCAATGAATCTCCTTCCAACCGTACTCTTCGGCATCCCCTCCTCCAAGCCATCTATAGGCCTAGAAGACAGCCCCAAAGTTCTTCTACCAGCCTAAATATTTTGAGAAACTTACAATCCAATTGCCAGAATCATCCCTAAGAACACCCCCACAACCAGATCGCATTCCTCCCATTGTACATGACCCATCGACATTAATCTTAATCCATCCGTCCGGAGGAAAAGTCCAAATGAATATTCCTCTCTTATCTATTCCTTTGTTGGAGATCAGAAGACATAAAAAGAACTATAGACTGTAGCACATAGTCACATTAATACCAAATTTGGCGAGCTATGCTATAAGCATTTGCCTGAGGGCCTTCAAAGATGGTTTTGTTTCTGGTATTCCAAATGAACCTGCAAGCAATACCAAACATCAAAGGCCACTTTCATAATAATAGCTTGGTTCATCTCTCTCATTTGTCTAATCCCTAGACCACTGTCCTGTTTCTTTTTACATAAGGAGTAGACCGGGACACTAAATGAGTCTTCTTATAATCCACTGTATCTCCCCATATGAGTCTTTATTTTTTACTTTTTGGTCTATCTTATTCTTATTTTCTTCTCGATTTTTAGGGGTGTATTGGATTAGGATTTTGAAAGACTTTTTGAGATAATTTTTTTTATAGATTTTAAAAGACTCTTTAAAATTGGACGGACTTTAAAGACTTTTTCAAAAGACATTTGTTACAATCAAGATTTCATAAGATTGGATTTTAATGGACTTTAATAGAATTTATAAGATTTGAAAGGATAATATGGATTTATAAGATTTTGAAAAAATCATATGAATTTCTAACAAACATTCAAAATTGCAAGAGTCAATAAAAAAATAACAAAGAAATGTAATGATATTAATAAAAAAAAAGTAAAACCTAATATAATTTTCTCAATCAGTAAAACATAATATAATTTTCAGAAAAATATTTCTGCATTTATTGCAGATAAGTTATCTACATTTACTCCCAAAATGACATCATTTTGGAATTGAAAGATTAAAAAATTATAAATATAAAGACTATAATAAACCTGAAATAAATTAAAATTATAAAAATACCATGATCTTCGTCCCAAAACGACGCCGTATTGGGCTTACTCAGATAACTTATCTGCAGTAACTGCAGAAAAAGAGAACCCTATAATTTTTAACAAACATTCAAAATTACTTAGCAACAACTCTCCACATATTAAAGTTATACTAGTCCTCTATGTATTAGCATTTTCTCGTTTATGCTTTTGGATTTGACCAATGGGTTAAAAATTATCTTCTTCATTTGATATCAGAGCTATATATGTATATATGATTATAAGACCCAATTTTTATTTATTTATTAAAATAATTCTAAATTTGCATATAGAACCTAAAGTTCATGATAAAATTTCGCTTGGAACTTTTAGCAATTGTTCTTGGAAACCTTTGGGTTTTTGTTCTACGTGATGAAAGTTTTCTAACCATATATCATATATATGTTTTCATTGAGTATTCTAATAAAATTGCGAATGTAAATTTTTGGATTTTATTACATGAAAGTTTAGAAAAAAATTCAAATTATTTTCAATCGATACATTAAAACCTTAAATTGCTTTGGGGCTTTTGAAAAACAAGTTTTTAGTTATCTCTTGATACAAAAATTGTTTGAAATCGACCTATGGCGAAGGAATTTCGTTCATGAATGTATTTTTACGAAATATAGGGTTTATATTATGAAAGTTTCAATCTTTTTTTTTTGGTAAGCAGTTTCAATCTTTCTTTAAATTGATATTGTTTTATTGATGTAAACGAAAATTGGTTTGAGGGTTTTATGTTATTTTTAATAAAAAAATATACCATTTTGTGCTAAGAAAAATCGCGATACATAGCTTGAAAAATCATTTTTTAAACTTCCAAAAGCTCTAAAAAAAGCTGTTGTTTTTTGAGATGGATTATATTAGAATCTTGTTTGTTTGTTGTTTCTGGGTTATTTTGTGATGAAAATCGCTTAAAAATCTGCTGTTTTTGAGCTTTGAGCTTTGACAAAGCTCCTATGGCAGAACCCGATTTTGAGCGATCCACCAAAGGAAGAAGAAAGCACTGTAATAGAGAAATCTCAAGAAATCCTAGGGGTTAGAATGAGATTGTGAGAGATGCATCCTATTTATATTTCTCACTAAAAGTCTCACAAAATCCACACCAATAGAAAATCCATTAAAATCGTCAGATTTTTTAATACTAAAAGATTATTTTTCCTTTGTTTAAAACCCTGATTAATTACCAACGGATTTGGATGAACTCTAAAATAATCTTTTAAAATCCTAATCGAATAGCATGTGTCTTTATTTCAATCCTTTAAAATCTTAATTGAATACCAATGGATTTTTTTGCCCAAAACTAATCATTAAAATTCCAATCCAATACACCACCTTAGTGCATGTTTGGATCGTCTCTTTTTAAATTAGAAGCTGTTTATAAGCATAAGCTTGACCAAACAAGTTTTGAGAAAAGCTCTTATAATGAAAATATCTTTTTTTATAATTAAGATAAAAGCTAAAAGCTCCTCTTAGGAGTTTTTTTTAAGCTCTTATGTGCTTTTCTTGAATTGTATATTTTTTTTAATAAATGAAGATCTATAAAGATAGAGAGAGGTAATTTTCTTAAAATATGTGCTTTTAAGCTAAGAAATTTATGTAATTGCCAAACAACTTTTAGCTTTTTTTAGCTTTAGCTTATAAATAGCTTCAAACTTAAAAAATAGATGATCCAAACAGGCTCTTAGTCTTGTGCCACCACATCTACTAAAGATTTTTAATATTAAAAAAAGAGAAAATAAAATAGTGATATAAAAAAGATCAGACGTATATAAATAGAAAGAATAAATAGACCAATGACAAAATAAAAGCAAATATGTTAAAAATTCATAACTGTGATTTATTTTTCTTCTATTTTTTCTTATTCTATTTTCTTTTTTTATATATATTTTATTATTTAGAAACATTTGATTTTTTTAACTATTTTTTCGTTTAGTATTTTATTAAGTGTTCTAATATTTTATAATATTTGGTCTTATTTTTCTTTTTTTATCACTTTATTTTCTTTTTTTAAGAAGGGTAGAATATTTATATTTAGTTAATTTTCTAAGGGCATGTTTGCTGTGAAGTATAGGATAAGGCCTAATAGTATAAAATCTGATAGTATAAGGCCTGATTGTATAAGACCTGATTAAATTTTAATATTATCCAATGTTTGGTATAATATTGCATAAGATAATGTATTGTAAAAAATAATATCATCTAGTGTTTGATAATGCACCGTATAATACTAAATAAGATAAAAATAAATATTTTTGACAAAATACCCTTTAATAAATAATTTGCATAATTCTTCTAAATATGTCATATGATATTAATTTTTATAAAAATCTATTGATCAATGTGTCCAAAAATTATATTAATTTTTATTAAAATAAAAATCTCCAATATTCTAAAAATTAATATATTGAAAAATTATTTTTTTTATTTTAATATATTTATATTAAAATAATATATTAATTCTTGAGAATTGCACTAGTCAATCATGTTAATACATAAATCCCTTATTAGGCCTAATCTCACCTCCTTAGGCCTGATTAAGTTATATATTGTTTTGATGTATTAAAAGATTCTAATGTACACACTTTGTGGGTAGCGGAGAAACCCTTGTCCTCTCAATCCGCGTAAGGGATTAGTCTCATCCTATGTGAGGTGGGGAAACCCTTGGGTATATATATAAAAAAAAAGGATTCTAATATATAAACTTATATTATACGATGGTCACACCAAACAATTGAAGATGTCATAACGTAAAATATAAACTTATATTATCACACTTTATACATTACACCAAAACAGACCCAAACAGTATTAAAGAGGGATTTCAATGAAAAAAACTACAGAGAATTAAATGATTAAAAAAAAATACAGGGTGTAAGTGATTCAAAGAAATATCTCATGATTTTTTTGAACTTTTCCCTTTATTAAATTCAGCCACGAAGACATAAAGGGTGCCACAGCGCACAAAGCTGAGGCTCCCACATTCCCATCATTGTAGGGTATGGGGTAACTCAGATGGGCGCATCCCTAGCTCATGATAGAAGAGGCTGTTTACACAACCAGAATTTCGCCAACAAGTCACAATGCAGCAACCTTATTGTTGCAACACGATGAGCTAATGCTGACCTACAAGAGAACTCTACAGAACATTTATAGACTAAAGAGAATTAAAAAATACTTAGTCCAATTGAATAAGATCATGTAGCTTCATAATTAATGAGAACCATATCTGTTTCTTACCAGTCATGTATACACATCTAATAGATATGATTTTCTATGTGCACTATATTTATATCCCTATCCTATGAATTACTTAGTGAGTAGTGACTTTAACTTGCACCACCCAACACTCAACAAGTGTAAAACACTACAGATCTAAGAAAAACTGAACAATATTTCTGGTCAGTAGAATATCCATTCCTTTGGATATAATATAAGAATCTGCACTGTTAAATTATATTTTTAGAAAATTATCTCATAATTAAAATAGCATAATTAAAGAGAATTTATAATTATTTAAATTAAATCATTTTTCTAGAAAAAGTATAAATACTATGCATTTCTCGGTAAAAATATGTACCAGCAAAATTACCCGAAACTTAAAAATAAATTAAGAATAATTACTAGAAAATATAGTAATTCAGTAAAACAAAGTTTGAAAGAAAGATGAGTATTGTTGGTATTAGAACTTGTTGTAAATGATAGTTTAGAATAGTAGTATAGAAGTCCAACATCGTGTATATCTGTTTGTATTTTCTTTCTTTTTAGTTATATAATAGACTCCGCTGTGTAGTTGATACACACAGTATTATTTTCAAATGTTCCTCTCTTCTCTTTCGATATTCAACATGGTATCAAGAGCCTAAGGAACGTTTGAATTTTTTTTTCGGTGAACCCATTGTTCATCGTAGTTTACAAAAAAAATTTCCCGGAACTGTCTCGTTGTCAGTTTCCGGGCGATTGTGGAGGCGCGTGCAGACTCCGTTCCGGCCACGGCTGGTTGTGATTTTTTCGTCTTGCTGAGACGATTCTGGATTCGGTCTTATTTTTCTGGTTCGACATCTTTTTGTGTTGACGCCCAGATTCCTCTTCTACCGGTTAGTTCTGTGATCTGTTCTTTCTGATTTTTTTTAATTATGGACACTCCTCCTGTCTCCCATGTTTCTGTTTCTGGGACTCCGGTTGGACAAAAGTCAGAGTCTACTATTTTTTCCAATTATATCCTTGCTCCGTTGAGTGTGGATAAATTGGATGGGTCCAACTATGACACTTGGTCTTCCGATTTGCGACTTTGGTTGGATGGGCAAAATTATACATCCCATCTCACCACTAAGGCTGAATCTGTGGCGAAAACGGAGCGCACTCGGTGGAAAATGATTGATGCTCAGTTGTGTAGTCTCATTAAAGCTACTCTTCATCCGTCTATCAAGCAGATTTTTCGACCTGCTGTTACTTGTGAAGCTATTTGGAGTCAGGCAAAAGCACTGTACACATGGTTGTCAAACTCGAGATTCTACCTAAACTCGGAAGGGTGAACCAAAATCGTAAATCGCAGAATCGTAACACGGATCGTAAACTCGTAACACTAGATACAAATTATATTTATATATATTTATATGCATATAAAGTAATATAATAAGCGAATTTAATTCAACCAACCAGCATAATAATGTCATATAATAGTCATAATCATATAATGTCTCAAACACATAAAGTCATAGTGATAGCACACAACATTCAAATACAAAACAATATATCAATCAAATCTCAATGGAATGATGGAATGTCATAATCATCCTCCTCCCCATCATCTTCATCACCATCTTCATCACCATCTTCATTATTTCCTTCATCTTCATCTTCATCTTCATCACCAAAACAATGTTGCATGATGTCTTCTCCACCTTCCCCACCAAGTTCAGAACCACCATCATCTTCAGGTACCATCATCAAAGCATCTTCATCTGTAGCATCTAAGTTAAATTCAGGCATATCCAAATCATCTATATCTTCAATGTTGGATGGACTTCCCACATTTTCCACAATCCATTCATCATCAGATGAAAGATCATCTATACTATATAACTCATGCTCTTGCATAACACTTTTTTTGCGTTCCCTCTTCTTGGCCAGTTTTAAATTGGCCATCACATATACAAGATCATTCATTTTCTGTTGTTTCAGGCGATTTCTTTTCTTGGTATGGACCTAAACAAATACAAACCCAATGAATATATAGCAATTAGCAAGTAATATGCAGTGATTTTAAATTTTAACTATAAAATACAAATCATTTACCATCTCAAAAGCACTCCAGTTACGCTCACACCCAGACGAACTGCATGTCAAGCTTAATATACGAATGACAAATCTTTGTAACTCTGGATGCTGATATCCATAAGATTCCCACCATTGTGCTGGAGTCTTTAATTTCAAGCCTTCTTGAGCTATTGAACTACCAAAGAAATCTTCTTGCAGCTTGAAAATTTCAATTTGCTTATCAATGTGATTTCTTTCTTCAATACTTGTTGTCATCCTATCCAAACACTGATATAGTCCATGCATAACTTCAAAGTCAGCTTTAAAATCAGGACCATAATGAAGTTGAGGATTAAGGTAATAGCCTGCAGCATGCAAAGGTCTATGGAGTTGTCGATCCCATCTACTATCAATGATTGTCCATAGAGGCATATATCTAAGGTGGGAACAAGTTGAGTTAGTTTTAAAACAAAGGCTACAAATTACAAGGTTCTTTTGCTTTAAATTCATAATTACCTGCTTTCGACGCCTCTGAGATCGCTTCGAATAGTTTCCTTTGCTTTATCCATTGCTTCATAAATGTATCCCATGGCTGGTTTTTCATCAGAATCAACCATACGAAGCACTTCGATTAACGGAAAAGCACCCCTCAAGCAATTGACAAGGTCCTTCCAAAACTTCTTGTCTATAACCACATCCTCAATATATTTCCCATCCTTTGATTTTGCACACTGGCTAGACTGCCATTTCTCTGAAGTGAACATTCTTTGCAATGGTCCCTTGTTTTCACCTAGACAACCCAAGGTCAGATATGATGTGGCAAAGCGAGTCATGCCTGGCCTCACTAAATCCTTTCCTTTTGTGAAATGTTGTAATAAACTAATTAAGGAAGTCCTTGAATATATATAAGTAGTAATTTTTCTCCCCTTTGCAATGGTATCTTTATGCATTGGTATGCCCTCAAGATCTTCCAACATCAAATCAATGCAGTGAGCGGCACAAGGTGTCCAATACAAATGTAATCTTTTTTCCATCAACAACCTTCCAGCAGCTTTGTAATTGGCAGCATTGTCAGACACAACTTGAATAACATTTTCTTCTCCCACCTCTTTAATAATTTCTTCAAGCATAGCAACAATGGCTTCAGCGGTTTTTGATATATGAGAGGCATCAATAGACTTCAAAAAAACTGTTCCTTTGGGGCTATTTACCAAGAAGTTGATTAATGTCCTCCTCCTTTGATCAGTCCAACCATCAGTCATTATTGTGCAACCTGTTTTCTTCCAAAATGCTTTATGTTTCTCCATATCAGTCATTGTCAACTGCACATGTTGCTTCAAATATTTTTCTCTTATTTCATGGTAGGATGGAGGTTTAAATCCATGATCATGTCGTATAACATCATCAAACATCTCTTGAAATTCATCACTCTTCACAACATTAAATGGAATAGCATTGGCATAAAAAAATTTAGCAATTTTTGAACATGCCGACTCTCTCAAATCCTTCTTAAATAAACAATTGATGGTGGATTGAGTACTCACTCCTTTTCTCTTGAAAATATTTGGAACTTGAGATTGAGAGCTTTCATCTTCTTCCCCTTTTCTTTTTTCTCCAAGTATTTCATATTCATCTTGAGACTGACTATTTGATTTCTTATTTTGCAACAAGAACACAATATCCCACATTTGTTTCTTCACATCATCAGGAACAGATGGGCAAGCTATCACATCTCTTTTAGTCCCAGCCAAATGATGTTTCAGTCTATAGACTCCTCCACTTAGTACCCTTGTACAAAACTTGCATTTAATTTTTTTTGCATTTCCATCCACTATAAATCCATAACTCCATGCAACATCATTCTTACTTCCAAGAGCATTCTTATGAATTTTTTTAGATGTTGTTGTTCCTCCAGTTCCACATGCAGTGGTACTATTAACACCACTTGAAGACATTTTCTAAAAATATACAAAACTCAAATTCACAACAAATAATAAAAATTAACCACAATTTAATTGGACCAGTTTCAAGCAAAAATTAAGAGGACAAAAAAAACTTACCACAATTCAAGTGAAATTAACTTAGACTAATTTTAATACAATTAATTTTATTTTTTCCTTTGAATATAAAATCAAACAGAGGCAATTCAAGTGAAAAAATAATAATTTGTTTTTTCAAATAAATCTGATTTGTTTTGGACACCCAAAAAAAAAAAATCTGATTTAGTTTAGTTTAGTTTACGGTTTATCAAATAAAATAAAAAACTGGTTTTGTTATATAAAATAAAATAAAATGATTTTGTTTTATAAAATAAAAAAAACTGATTCTGTTTTATAAAATAAAATAAACTGATTTTGTTTTATAAAATAAATAAACTGATAAATTGATTTTGTTTTATAAAATAAAATAAACTGATTTTGTTTTATAAAATAAAATAAACTGATTTTGTTTTATAAAATAAAATAAACTGATTTTGTTTTATAAATAAAATAAACTGATTTTGTTTTATAAAATAAAATAAAATGATTTTGTTTTATAAAATAAAATAAAATGATTTATAAAAAAAATAAAAAGATAAAACAGAGACGGTGGGTCTCTAAGAATGCGCAAATCAGAGAGTCGAACGAATCTGAAACAAAGATCGAGACACAGGCACTAACCGGTGAGGGATGACCGGACGAGGACGATCGATGACGGTGGCAGCACGACGGTCGACGGGCGACGGTGAAGCAGAACACGGTTGGTCCAAGCACGCGACTTCACTTAGCAAGACGATGAAGCACCTGCACGCGGAGAAGCTTCACTCACCGGAGAAGATTGTGGCTTCAAAGGTCTTCGTCAGTCGCGCGACTCTCTCCCACGATGGTGGCTCAGGATCTAGGTTTTTTTTAGCTAAAAAAGCCCATTTATACTCACTCATTTCCGGGTCAAATCTTCGGGTATGAGTTTTTTTTCTGTTTTGATGAAATCGTTTAACGCGGACGATTTTACGAGTTTGTCAGAAAACTCGACGTTTCTGCCATTTCAGACCAAAAACGAGTAAACGAAGAACGTGACTCGTAACAGTGTTGTTAACTCGTAAACTCGTCCGCTTTCACGAGTAAACGCGCTAGTTTAACAACCATGACTGTACACCAATGATACCCAGAGACTCTATGGTGTGTGTCAGAAATTGATGACTACCTTTGCTACTCGAGACTTCAATTGTCCTATGACTGAATATTTGGGGAAAGCTCAGAGTCTACTTCATGATCTTAATGAACTTGTGCCTCTCGCTGGTGATGTTACTAAAGAACAGGAACAACGTAATACACTGTTTATGATGTTCATTTTATATGGTTTACCTGACCATTTGTCTGCCAATCGGGATCAAATTCTAGGATCTGCTACAGTTCCTACACTGGATTCCGTGATGTCTACCTTGCTTAGAATTCCCTCTAAGCCCTCTACGTCATCAGCACCTCCTATGATGCCTACAACCCCAGTGGATTCTATTGACTCTTCCGCTCTTGCTGCTCATGGGTATGGTCGTGGACGTCGAGACGATTATGTTGACTCTTCCGCTCTTGCTACTCAAGGTATGGCCGTGGACGTCGATCCTCTAAAGGAAAGCTGTTATGCATTCATTGTCATCAGACCAATCATACTGTTGACCGCTGTTGGAAGCTTCATGGAAGGCCACCTCCACCTTCTCGAAATGCTCATGTTGCTCAGGCTATCTCTAGTACCTCTGCTCCAGAGCAACCTTACAGTACACCACCTTCAGCTGCTCTTATGAACGAATTTATGACTTGGTGGTCTGAGAAACAGACATCAGGTCCTACTGCGTCCATTGCTCCCACTGGTAATTCTTTTGCTGGCATCTCTCAGTTGCACTCTATTGGTCCTTGGACTCTAGATTCTGGGGCTTCTGATCACATTTCTGGTAATAAGTCCTTATTCACTTCCCTTTGCACTACTGGTTCTTTTCCCACTATTACTATGGCCAATGGTTCTCTGGTCCAATCACGGGGGATTGATACAGTTCTTCTTTTACCTAATTTATCTCTGGAACATGTTCTATATGTTCCCGATTCTCCTTTTAACTTACTTTCTATTAGTCGTTTGACAAAATCCATTGACTGTGTTGTTTCTTTTACTAAAACCTCTGTCATCTTTCAGGATCAGATTTCGGGGAAGGAGATTACCAAAGGATGCGAGTCTCAGGGCCTCTATCAACTAGTTCCTTCTTCTTCAGCCTGCTCAACTGTGGATTCTCCTCTTACTATCCATGCTCGTCTGGGCCATCCTAGTCTTGCAAGGCTTCAGAAGATGGTTCCACATTTATCATCTTTTTCTACTTTAAATCGTGAGTCTTGTCAGTTTGGGAAACATACTCGTAGTATGTTTCCGAGTCGTCTTAGTCGTCACGCTGTTTCTCCTTTTTCTGTGGTCTACTCTGATGTTTGGGGACTGAGTCGTCATTCTTCTTCTTTGGGTTTTAAGTACTTTGTTACTTTTATTGATGATTATTCCCGATGTACTTGGTTATTTTTAATGAAAAATCAGTATGAGTTGTTTTCTATTTTTCAGTTATTTTATAATGAAATAAAAACTCAATTTGGTATTCCTATTCGTACTTTTCGTAGTGATAATGCATGTGAGTACTTATCTCATCAATTTCAACAATTCTTTTCATCTCATGGCATTCTCCATCAAACATCTTGCCCTCATACACCTCAACAAAATGGTGTAGCCGAGCGCAAGAATCGCCATCTGGTTGAAACCACTCGTGCCTTGTTAATTGATGGTAATGTTCCATACACATTCTGGGGTGAAGCTATACTTACTGCATGCTATCTCATTAATCGTATGCCATCATCTGTTCTCAATCATAAGGTACCTCATTCTATTTTATTTCCCCATCAAGCTTTATATCCTTTAACTCCACATGTGTTTGGTTCTACGTGTTTTGTTCATCATCTTGGTCCAGGTTTGGATAAATTAGCTCCCAAGTCTCATAAATGTGTTTTTCTGGGTTATCCTCGGTCTCAGAAGGGTTACCGTTGCTATTCTCCCACTTTATGTCGATACTTTATCTCGGCAGATGTCTCCTTTTTTGAATCAATTCCCTTTTTTGGATCCTCTACTACTCCTGTGGATACAGATTCTGTACAGCCGTCCTTCTCAGGTGACCTTCTTTACCTTCCGTCTTTACCTGTCAATGTTTCTGACTCTCCTTCTACCACCTCTTCTGCTGATGAGATCGAGCCTAGTTCGTCAGATGTATCTGTTGACTCACATTCAACTGCATCTCCTCCCACGGCTTCGGTCCCACCTTCGGATAGTGACATTTCCATTGCTCTTCGTAAGGGTACTTGTGATACTCGTCCTCCGGCCAGGTATACAGTCAATCTCAGTTATCATCGTCTTTCTCCATCATATTTTGCTTGACTTTCCTCTTTGTCCTCTGTATCTGTCCCTAAGACTACAAGTGATGCACTTTCACATTCGGGATGAAGACAAGCTATGATTGATGAAATGAGTGCTCTTCATCATAATGGCACATGGGATCTTGTACCTCTTCCTTCTGGAAAATATGTGGTTGGTTGCCGATGGATTTATGCTGTTAAGGTTGGACCTGATGGTCAAGTGGATCATCTTAAAGCTCGCTTGGTGGCGAAGGGTTTCACTCAGTTCTTTGGCTTGGATTTTATTGATACTTTTTCTCCTGTGACGAAAATGTCTACTATTCGCCTTTTTATTGCCATGGCTGCTATTCGCCATTGGCCTCTCTACCAACTGGATATCAAGAATGATTTTCTTCATGGTGATCTTGAGGAAGAAATTTATATGGAGCAACCTCCTGGATTTGTTGCTCAGGGGGAGTCAGGACTTGTTTTTCGTCTTCGTAAGTCTCTCTATGGCCCCAAACAATCTCCAAGAGCTTGGTTTGGTAAATCTAGTAGTGTTGTTCAACAATTTGGCACGACTCGGAGTGCAACTGATCATTCTCTCTTTTATCGTCATTCTGCTTCTAGTTTTGTTTATCTGGTGGTATATGTGGATGATATTGTCATCACAGGCAGTGATCGGCATGGGATCACTCGATTGAAACAACACTTATGTCATCATTCAGACTAAGGATCTTGGGAAACTTCGATACTTCTTAGGAATTGAGGTGGCCCAATCTAAAGCTGGTGTTGTGATATCTCAGAGGAAATATGCTCTGGATATTCTTGAAGAAACTGCTCTGTTAAATTCAAAGTCTGTTGATACTCCTATGGATCCAAGTATCAAGCTTCTACCAAATCAGGGGGAGCCCTTTTCAGATCCTGAGCAGTATAGAAGATTGGTTGGAAAATTGAACTACCTCACAGTCACTCGGCCTGATATTTCCTTTGCAGTTAGTGTTGTCAGTCAATTTCTCAATTCTCCATGTCAAGAACATTGGAATGCAATCATTCGTATTCTTAAGTATATCAAGGCATCTCCAGGAAAATGCCTTGAATATGAAGATAAAGGTCATGATCAAGTGGTTGGGTACTGCGATGCTGATTGGGCTGGTTGTCCAGCTGATAGGAGATCTACTTCTGGGTATTGTGTCTTTGTTAGAGGCAACTTGATTTCCTGGAAAAGTAAGAAACAAAGCGTAGTTGCCAGATCAAGTGCTGAAGCAGAATACCACTCCATGGCGACTACTACTTGCGAGCTTATCTGGCTTAAACAACTTCTCAGAGAGCTAAGTTTGGAGACACTGGACAGGCAACTCTCATTTGTGATAATCAAGCAGCTCTACACATTTCATCAAATCCAGTGTTTCATGAAAGAACCAAACATATAGAAATAGATTGTCACTTTGTTCGATAAAAGATTCTTACTGGTGAGATTAAAACTAGCTTTGTACCCTCTAATGAGCAATTAGCAGATGTGTTTACAAAATCTTTGAGGGGCCTTCGAATAGAGTTTATTTGTAACAAGCTTGGTGCATATGACCTATACGATCCAGCTTGAGGGGGAGTGTTGTAAATGATAGTTTAGAATAGTAGTATAGAAGTCCCACATCATGTATATCTGTTTGTATTTTCTTTCTTTTTTTAGTTATATAATAGACTCCGTTGTGTAGTTAATACACACGGTATTATTTTCAAATGTTCCTCTCTTCTCTTTCGATATTCAACAGAACTAATGCCGGTAGATTAAGTGACTACTTGAAACCCACTTAATACCCTCATTTCCTCATATCACCTACGTATAACACTCCTCCTCCACTTAGGTTTTTCTCTCTTCCTCCTCTTCAAGAAACAACCTCATTTCTCCATAAACCACCAAAGCTTTCACCTTTCATCACCTTCTTCCCTCTTGACCACATGAAACCCTTGAAAGCTTGTGTCTTGGAAGAGAAAAATACCTTCTTAAAACATTTTTTGTTTCTGTTTGTGAGCTTAAAAATTGGATTTTTTTAATTGTTGAAGGCTCAGATCATCTTGTTCTTCTTGTGTGAGGCTTCCAAGGTGAAAAAACAAAAATTTTCATTTGTTTTTCATGATGGATGGTGTGATTTAAGTTAAAGGTTGAGTCTTGAAGTTATTTATGTGTTTAGAATTTGTTGGTATAGTGATCAAATGACTAAATAAGTTTGGGAGTCGATTACACCTTAGAAATCTGGTTTTCTACTTTCTATTGCTGATGTAATCGGTTACCCTTCGTGATGTAATCCATTACATGCTGATGAAATTGAAAATCGATTATAGTAAACGATTACGGCGAACCCGGATTGGTAAAATTAAAATATCTCGAGCTACATAGCTCCCAATTGAATGAGGTTTGACCTATGTGAAGTTAACGCAGCATAGGTATACAAAGAATTGAAATATATTGACTTCATGGCAGCTGGCGAATTCATCAGTGGAGTATGATTCTATATATGATGCAGATAAGGGTTTCAAAGTGATTCCATCGTCTTTCCATGATATCAGTGACGTTGAGTTCCAGGATAACTGGGGACGTATGTGGTATAACCGCTAGAACTCTTTTTTTTACCTGTATAACTAGTTTTATACCCTTTGTATGTTAGAAAAATTGAATGACATTGATAAATTATGAATTAATATAATTTTTTTAAAAGAAGTATATGCTTTAAAAATACTCACTATTAAAAGTATTAGATTTGTTGCTAAAACTCATTAAATACATCTTGAAAAGTAGGGAAGTTTTCTTTAATCTTACACAGCTTCTAGTGTCTAAAAAGTTCTAGAATTCTTATTAAAAAGGAGTAGAGACCTATTGGTTTAGTATACAAACAATTAATAAAAGTACCATTTAGTTAAATACATGAATACAATAGAATATGAGATCACAATAGGGTACAATTTTAAAATCAAATTCTCTACTAGTTTGATATATTATAGAATATTCGGTGTGTAATTTATAAGCTTTCATAAAAAAACAATTGTTAATATCATATATTGATAATTATGATAAATTCACAAAAAAAATGCTAACATATATGAAGTCTTATATGAAATGAACCAAAATAAGAAATCAAGTTTTTGTAAAACATCTTGAAATATTCAAGTGTGATGTGTCACATTGGTTGATAATGAGATAAGTGAAGAGTATATAAGTGGAAGGACCCATAAACACAGTTCCTTAAGTTTTTGGGTTGATATGTGGTGTCGGACCCACTTGGTGTACTTTGAGTAACTTAGCCCATTGGTGGTGGCCCCCCGCCACGGGCTTCCCCCTGGACCCGCCTGTCAGTGGTATTAGAGCTGGTTTGGGCTCAAGCTAGCCTGGTGATTGGCTAGGGGGCGGGTTGAGTACTTGGGCCTTGGAGTACTCGGTTGAGGGGGAGCATACCAATGGTGGGTTTCACACTTGAGGGGAGATTGTTGAGATATTTAAATGTGACGAGTCCCACATTGGTTGGTAATGAGCTAAGTGAAGAGTATATAAGTGGAAGGACCCATAAACCCAATGCCTTAAGGTTTTTGGTTGAGATGTGGTGTCGGACCCACTTGGAGTAACTTAACCCATTGGTGGTGGCCCCCCGCCACGGGTTTCCCCCTGGACCCTTTTGTCAGTGGTATTAGAGCTGGGTTGGGCTCCAGCTAGCCTGGTGATTGGCTAGGGGGCGGGTTGAGTACTTGGTCCCTGGAGTACTCGGTTGAGGGGGACCATACCAATGGTGGGTTTCACATTTGAGGGGGAGATTGTTGAGATATTCAACTGTGATTCCCACATTAGTTGGTAATGAGCTAAGTGAAGAGTATGGGTGTTAAACGAACCATGGGCCTTTGGCTCGGCTCGTGAAGACTTGAGCTTACATGTCTAAAATTGGTTGTTGGTATCAGGCTTGAACTTGTAAAAAAGCTCGTTTAATAAAAAGGCCTCAGGCTCCAATTCAAAAGCTCGGCCTTAGAGCCTCTTAGGCTGGCCTTGTGTATTATTGTTTTTTAATATTTTTTATACTATTTGTAATAGCCCTCTCTTTCTCCTCAATCCATTTCACCCAATTTTATTGGTTAAATCGATTTTTTAAAAGATTTTGTTCTATATTATGTTGTTTGGATATACATTGAATTTATGAATATTTATGGAATTACTAGGGTTGTTGATTGTATATTATGTTTGAATAAATTTTGGTTGTCTTATTTTTTTTTAACAGGCTAAACCAGGCTTGTAGTTTTTATAAACAAGTTAGGTCACAGGCCGATATTATATTCGTAACAGGTAACAGGTTAAGGCCAGTCTGACACATTTGAACACAGGCTCGGCCCGTTAAGACCAAAACTCGACTCGGCTCTGCCCGTTAACACCCCTAGTGAAAAGTATATAAGTGGAAGAACCCATAAACCCAGTGCCTTAGGCTTTGTTTGGGAGTTAGGAGGGGAAGGGAAGGAATGGGATCCAAGGGGAAGGGAGGGGAGGGAAGGGGAGGAAATTGGAGGGTAACCCTTTCCCTTGTTTGGGAGTAAAAAAAATGGAATGGGAGGGAAATGGAGGATTAATGAGATATTTTTACCATTTTATCCTTTTTTTTTAAAATATAATTATTATACATTACTAATTAAATTAAGTTTAAAATTTCTAAAAATTATTTCCTCTCTCTAAATTTAAAATTTCTAAAAAAAAAACTAATAATGTAATTTTTAATAAAAAATATTCTCCCTCTAAAAATTAATTTCTCCTTCTAAAAATTATTTAAATGAGGGTAATTAAGTAATTTAAAATGTTTTACCCCTTAAAACCCCCCAAGTTGGGGAACTTCAATTTTAATAAAGATGAGGATTTTGGAGGGTTTATGAAAATCTTTAATTCCCTCCCCTCCCTTTTTTAAACTCCCAAACAAGGGAAGGTATCACCAAAATCTCTCCTTTCCATCCCCTCCCCTCCAAATAAGAACTCCCAAACCAAGCCTTAAGGTTTTGGGTTGAGATGTGGTGTCAGACCCACTTGGTATACTTGGAGTGCCTCCCGCCACGGGCTTCCCCCTGGACCCACCTGTCAGAATTAATATTGCTCACATAAAGGAAAATCTCTAACAAAACAAACAGTAGATGAATGACTATAATCTTAAATCTCCAAAGACACTTTCTTAGGATTGATTTTGATTGCATGATTGAAACCAAGACACAAACTGGAAGAAAGAGAGATAAGAAACATCCAAAATTTTTTTCAGAATAGTAGAAACTTGGTCCCTTGTTAGTCCTTGCAACAAATCTTTCCAATACTGATTCTATCATTTTCTCTGTTGTTGGAGGTATCTAACAGTTTTGCAAAGGATAAATTGAGCCAAAAAACAAAAAAAGAGATGAAGTACTTTGCAATAGAGAAAAGAATGAGGAAAAAGAAAATAAAAAAGTGAAAGGAAGAGAAAGAAACATTTTGAAAAATATTTGGAGATGAAGAAAGTTTAGGTTAGGAAAGAAGTTAGAATATTAAGATGAAGAAAGAATAATGCACGCAAGAATTTCAATTTCATTTGAGATAATTTTATCTCCCGCCACTAAATCATAATTGTACAAAGATGAATCAATGGTGATAAAGTAAAAGAGAGAAAAAGAGAATTATAATCATTCAAAGGTGAATTAATTAATGAGTTTAGTGTTTGTCATTTTTAATGAAACTACGTCGTTTTGGTGTGTTTTATCATTTTCTCTAATTTATAAAATTAGAAATAAAAAAAATGGAGCAAAGAGAATGTAAAAACTTACCAAAACGATATAGTTTCATTAAAAATGACATAATTTTGTGTCATTTAAAATAAGCAATCTAAAAAATATAAGCTATATGAGGAAATAAATAAACAAAACGACGTAGTTTTGGGTGACCGGATAAATATATCTCAAGTGACTTAAGAAATATTTTTCTCATATATATATATATATATATGGCAAAATGATTTGTAATGTGACTGCATATAAGCATTGGTGCAGTCACATAAAAACCACGTTGTTTTGGGTGTGATAAAGGAAGTTCGCGTTTAAAATTAATTATAGAAAATAAAAATATTATATATATTTCCATATTTGTATGGTTATAATTCCCCATATTTAATATTTAGTATTTATTTCCACTTTTGTATGGTTATTATTCCCCGTATTTAATGTTTTCACATTATAAAGTGACATAGTTTTATATGACTGCACCACACCCTAGGTGTAGTCACTTTAAATACCCTAAACACTATATATATATATATATATATATATATATATATATATATATATATATATATATATATATATGGGAAAAACAATTATGTTACATGAAAGATAAAACTACATCCTACTGACCCATTGAAAAACGGGCCACACTTTTTGTTTTTTTTTTTTCTTCATAAAATAGCGGGTCCCATGTAAAAACTGTATGTGCAGGAATCTCAAAATTAACCGAGTAACAGGACGGCAGTAAACCCATATATATATATATATATATATATATATATATATATATATATATATATATATATATATATAATATCACTCTCATGTAACATGAGAGTAGTTTTCTTATGTTACAGAAAGAATCCAAGTAGGGCCCGCTATTTAAAAGCAAAAAGAAAAAGAAAAAAAGAAAGGGTACGATTTTCGAAATGAGAGAAAATGAGATAACTACCTTATGTAAAATGAGAGTAGTATTTCTCTATATTATATATATATATATATATATATATATATATATATATGATCCTTTGACACCTCATCTGATAGCCATTAGATCAGAAAAAATCAATGGTATCACATGCTTACAAACAGAGTCGTTGATTTTCTCTGATCGAATGGCTCTCAGATGAGGTGTCAAATTTCATATTTGACACTGGTGTCAAAGGATCCTATCTCATATATATATAGAGGTAGGATATTCATACTACCAAAAATTTCTACTACCACTCTAATCACCATTGGATTCAAAAGTTATTTTTCTTTTCTCTCTTTTCATTCAACTTTTTCTCTAATCCAATGATGATTAGAGTGGTAGTGAAATAGAAGTAAAATTTTTAGTATTATGAATATCCTACCTCATATATATCATTTGACACCAGTGTGAAACAAAAAATTTGACATCTCATATGAGAGTCATTGATCTTGCCTTGATTTGTAAGAGTGTGAAATCGTTGATCTTCCTTGATAGAATGACCCTTAGATGAGGCGTCAAACTTTAAATTTGACATCGATATCAAATTGATCATACCCCTATATATATATATATATATATATATATATATATATATATATATATATATATATGGGAAATCATTTCTACAGCTGCTGTAGATAAGCTTATCTCCGGTTAAGTAAAACTACGTCGTTTTGGTCTAAAAAAAATACATAGTTTTCCCATATTCAACATCTTCAACTACAGAGCAGCATCATTTTCCCCTCTTCCTTCATCGGTGGTTGCTCTTTCCGAGAATCGTTTTCTCTCATGGTTCTTCTCCTTCGTTCGTGGTTGATCTCCTTCATCGTCGGTAACCCTTCCCCTCTTCCTTGTTGGGCGTTCACTGCTCCCTCCACCATTTTCTTGTGCGCCCATGCTCCACCACCGGTAGGGTGAAATTTTTTGATCTCATTCTGTTACTGATGTTGTATTCCCTAATCTATCATGTTAATTATTTCATACTTATTTATGAATTTAGTTATTTATTTGCTTTTCTTATTCACTTGTTTTTTTTTTGTTTTTTTTGCTTTTGTTGCTGTTTGTATGGTTTTGGGTTTCAAAAATCTTTTTGCTATTATGAGTGTCATATGGGGTTATGATGATTTTCAATACGAACAATGTACCAAATATTTGTTCTATTTTCCACTCCTAGTGTACAACATAAGAACTCATATACTAAGGCTACAACTTTCGTTTGAAATGGTTATTTGCCAACTTTCGTTAAATGGGCCAAATGAATTTTTGAGAAATTGGTAACATACTGATAGATAAAATATAGTGTGTCCTGTCTGTAATTAAAATTTGGATATTATTGAGGCAATGTTAATTGGAATCTTCAAATTTCTGACTTGTTAGTTTTTTTTGTATCTTTCCTGATAGCATGGATGAGATCTTTAATAATCATGACACATTTTTTATGGCAATCTTACTAGTCTTTTTTGTTTTGTTTTACTTCTTGAGATACCTCTCTGACTTGTTGTGCTTTTGTTGCAGTGTGTTTTCAAGGGAGAGGCCAAGATAGAAAAGAACTAATTGTGGAGCTTGCTCAAATGGAGTAAACTCACTTGTTGATTCATATTGGCATTTTGTCAAAGCAATTACTTTCATTGTAAATAAAGACAAATAACACTTTGTACCAGTGAAAGTAATATTTTTTTCTCTCCCTAAAGTCATCTGTATTTAATAAACAGTGAAAGTAAACATTCCTTTCACTTGTCAAATACTTCAAATGGAGCTTTACAAACTACACTTTTAATTTTTTTTTCTTTGCAGCAGTCATTGTCTTCATAGTTCCAATGAGACAAGAGTGGAATTTTTTTTCTTGAAACCCCTTAATCATTTGTAACAATGATACCAAGATACAACATCAATTGTATTATTATTACCAAGATACCGGGAATTGTCCCTATAGCAGTCATTTGTTAACTGGTACTGGTGCACCTAGAGCAATCATTTGTTAACTGTATGTTGATGGCTGCTTTAAGATGCTTGTAGATGTTAATTGTGCTGGCCATTTCCATCTTGTTACATATTTTTTATTTAAAAAAAATGTTAGTTTAACCATATAAAAAATTTTGTTACCAGACCGAATTTGTCTTTTAACATCTTTATTAAATCGCTTTATGATGGTATAGATGTAATTGGATTCTTAAATAAATGAAAAATAGGTAATTTACAATGTTACTTTATAGTATAAGTATTTCTTAAACATTATATCCAAATGAAAAATGTGTTTTGCAAAAATGAAATTCCTTTAAAAAAATAACTTCAATTAATTCTTGTGTATTAAGTTAATCAAATTTATATGTACCTTTACTGTTAGTCAAAAAAACGCGTTAAAAAAAGAGAGCAAGAACTAGCCTTATTCCACAAAAGTGAAACAAGGATAGTTTTGGAGAAATTTCGTGCACTTTCAAAAGTTATCTCTACAAGTGATAATACTTGTTAAGTTACAATCTCAAATGTGGCCGAAGAGCAAGCACAATGGTCATGATGAAATTAAGTTATCTCTACCAGTGAAACAATACCAAGATACGGTAAAATTACAAATAAAAGCACAAGTGGTTCATCTCCATCTTCCTGTGAGTTGTCAATTTGTGCTGGTCCCTTAATACTGCTATTAATATTACCAAAAATCCTCCCAGGATGGTTCATCTTTGGTCTCCCCTCTACTTTCTCTAATACTCTGCCTCTGCCCTGCATGAAATAACCATTATTTTACATATTTGAGATCAAAATGGAAGAGACATAGATGACCCACTAAAGGAATAAAATATATTTTCTATATAAGGGGATGTTGTTCTCCATGCTTCTGTGAATCTAGCACTAATAGTTGTGACATCAATTAAAAATTTATGCACACATTCAAGTCTTGGTGATGCTATATTCACTGAATAGAACCAACAAACAGAAAATTAACAAACATTCAAGTCATGAACTCTTGATGCTACTTTCGCTGATTTGAACAATCTAATGAGAAGGACTCACTCACTATACAAGTCCGAGAAGAACTAAATTATACATTTAGATTATAATTCCACCATGAACATATATTATATTATACATTGAATATAATAGAGTAGTAATGTAGTAAGGCTAATACCTGGTGCCAAATAGCCAACTGTGCCTTGCAATGTGGAGGAAAGGGTTCTACCATCTTGCAGATGAAGACCAAGTATTCGAGCTATCCCAAAACCACTGACATGAGCTTCCCAGTCTCTATCTAAAAGGATCTTAGCAAGCTTTAAATCACAGTGTACAATGGGAAAAGCAAAAAAAAAAAAAAAAAGTGAATAAGAAAAGAAAATAAATAAGTAAATTCATAAATAAGCATGAAATAATTAACATGATAGATTAGGGAATACAACATCAACATGATATATTATGGCACTGACGAACTGTAACATAATGAGATCAAAAAATTTCACCCTACCGGTGGTGGAGCATGGGCGCGCTAGAAAATGGTGGAGGGAGCAGTGAATGCCCAACAAAGAAGAGGGGAAGGGCTACCGACGATGAAGGAGATCGACCACGAACGAAGGAGAAGAACTATGAGAGAAAACGATTCTCGGAAAGAGCAACCACCGACGAAGGAAGAGGGGAAAACGATGCTGCTCTGTAGTTGAAGACGTTGAATATTGGAAAACGATGTATTTTTTTTTTAATTTTTAGACCAAAACGACGTAGTTTTACTTAGCCGGAGATAAGTTTACCTGTAGCAGCTGTAGAAATGATTTCCCCGTATATATATATATGTGGGGAAGGTTATAGTTACTACCTCTTTTTCTTACTACTAAATCCTAACTGTTGATTACCGTCAATCTAACGGTTAAGGTTTATTGGATCATATTTATTAATTTATTATTAATTTCCAATAAATCTTAACCGTTAGATTGGCGGAAATCAACGGTTAAGATGTAGTAGTAAGAAGTAGTAAGAAAAAGATGTAGTAAGTATAACCTCTCCCTTTATATATATATATATATATATATATATATATATATATATATATATATATATATATATAGGGATTTGATTTTCTCATGTTACATGAGAATTCAATTCTCATATTGTGACTCAATTAATGGTGGACCTCACATTTATTAAAAAAAAGAAAAAGAAAAGAAAAGTTTTGCACGCAATCGAATGGTCACTAACATGAGAATTGAATTCTCATGCAACATGATAAAATGTTTTCCATATATATATATATATATATATATATATATATATATATATATATATATATATATATATATATATATATATATATATAAAAGATCACATATCACATATTTGAGTATGGGAAACAGCTTTTTTACACAAATGCAAAGGTAAGAACTTGTACAATTGATCTTTATCTCTACCTTCACAAAGTTGTGCGCATCGGGATATGCCCTAATATAGATTTAGATTCAAAAGCGTTTTAGAAAAAAAAAAAAAATTAATGATTGGTGGAATTGCATTGGATAGGTCTGTATTGGTGAAGTAAAACAAATCAGATTCATACATTTAAGATTTGAAATACATGAAAAATGGAGCTAATTGCTTGATTCTAAGCTGTATGGAACAATATATTTTAAGCTTAAGAGGTATCTTACTTACAGGGTGGACCTGGGTACATCTGATAATTTTGCAATTGATGTTCTTCTCAACTGCCTAACTGTCTTAAGCTCGGAGTAAGTTTGAATATTTGATTTAATGTCCATTGACGTTTTTCTTTTGTTCGTTGCTATGCAAAAACAATTATAATTGACCTTTTTCAGAATAGCAGATATATTGGTATCCAACAGATTGTTTTTGGTGGTCGCTGCATGGTGATTGGGAAGAGGGGATGACGAACCCTGACTATGGTTACAAATACTTCAAGATCTAAACTGGGACTGGATGCACTTGATTTCATTCCTTGTCCTGTACTTTTGATTTGGCTCAAAAAAGTACAGCAGGTGTTTCAGTGACATTATGCATTCAAAATAACTTGTCCTCTGGTTTTCACGTTATTGGTTGCTTACAATCTTTGGTCTGAATGGTTATCTTTAACTCACCATGAGTTCCCAATCGTGCTTGGTTGCCACCTGCCGCATAGAATTTTCATGTACGATTTGGCTTGTGAAATGATTTACATTTTAATTCTTATATTGATTAAGTATCAAATTAATCTAACCTAACTATTTATCGAACTCTTGAGACTTTGCTTTATTCCCCAAGATATCATGGTGTGCACTTTAATTTGTTAAAATATGAAAGAGTTGACGTTAGGTAAGTCAAGATAATAGGAGTTATCATCAATCAATCCGGGTGTCAATTTATTCCAATAACAATTTTGGCACCAAAAGAAAAAAAAAATCTGATTGTGTAGTATTTTTAATCACTACAGGAGGGGTGATTTATTGATGACATTAGTTTTATATTTAAAATATGGCTTTAATATTTCTACAGTAGATAAATTTTATCTACATTCACTCTCAAAACGACATCGTTTTGGATTGAGAAAATAAAAAATTATTATGAGAAAGACTATTGTAATTCTGAAATAAATTATGATTACAAAAATGCTTTAATTTTCATTCCAAAATGATATCATTTTGGCTTAATGTAAATAACTTATCTACATTGACCGCAAAAAAAAGGAACCCTTAAAATATTCCTCTTATTTCAATTTATTTTTTATGAATGCAAACTTGCATTAAAATAAATAATTATATCAAAACATATGATTGTTTCTAACTTTTAAGAGTTTCATTTTAAGAATAATTATATCAACAATTTTAATGAAGATCACTCCTTTTGGTACTACGCTATCGATATACTCTTCTGTACTCTAATATTTTCCTTTTTATTTTTTAATTCTCTATTGTATACATAAGATAAAATGATCAAGACTCGAAAGCAATCTGATTTACCAATTGTTGAAATTATATTTTGTATCAATTAAGCATCCAACAATCAGTATTATTTATATTATCTTCCGAGAAATGGCGACTCCATGTGTGGAACTGGTTGGACCATGACCGAATTTGGTTGGGAGGTCAAGTAGGCCGGGTTTCAGACATTAGCACTTGCCGAGGTATTATTAATTAATGAAAAAGTGAAAAACAAACATTGGTTAGCTTCTTTAATAAGAGCATGTAATTTATAAACAGTGACCGCCACCATGGCTGCTGCTGCCTCCATTGTTTTCCGTCACTCTAACCTTTACTACGCCTGTGAACTCCTCCGCCATGCCTACCAGGTTCCACATCCTTAAACACTGCTCTTATCAGGTTCTAATCCTCTTGAGCATCTGTTTATCAGAACTGTGTTTAGAAAGTTTCCACTCATTGTCAAGGCTGCACAGAAAATTTTAGACATTTGGGGTTTGGGGCAGGTGAGGTTAAAAAAAAAATATGGCAAGTCTAACAATTCGCACGTAGATGATCCATGAAGATACAAATGATTTGGCAAAGCTTTGACCTCATCGTTATAGTGCACCGAAAGTATTGAAAGAAAATCATACAGGAATATGCAACAAAGAGAAATATTAACGGCACCACTCACGATGTATAACGGCAATTAAAACACCATAACATTAATCATAAATTTTCCGATAAAATTAGATCGTAGCAGTAGTTTGTCCCACATACTAGGTTAGCTGTCGAACGGAGTGAGATCTTCACATATTAAGCAGATGACATAGGTTATAGTCAGAAACTGTGCAAGCATCAGCAGAGGAAGACGTCTCATAAGATTTGGCTTCGAGTATATGTCGCAGAATTAGCAGGTATCAGCGCCTCCACTTGTCAATTATCATGAATATGTTAACAGCAATAAATGTACATACAGGACAGAGCTTCATTTGATGCCAAAAGACAATGCATCAAACTATTCGGTGACTTTGTGTAGAGGTTTAAATCTTTAAAATGCATAAAACCCCTATAAGCACCGGCATAAATTGAGCAGCAGAAATAATTGAATCGACTCAATCATGATACATCCTGAAGAGCCAGATTCAACTCGTGCGCAGATTTTGCAATTGATCCTCCTCTTCTACAGGATAAGGGACAACAAATAATGAGGAAATTAGCATGAGAAATTCTAAATCATCCTAAAATATTAGCTTAATAACTTCATAATTACTTGATCAAGAAAGTACTAAAGTTTATTGAGCTTTCCAAATATTATTGTTTTCACTTTATTTCACACTTTAATTAAGAGGACTTAAGCTAATTATTTAAAAAGTATTTAGCATTACTACATTAGCATGCCAGAATCGGCTTAAATAAAAGGATAATGGTTAAAAAAAAAAAGGCAAATAAATAAACATGAACAGGTACCTCATAAGAGAAGGTAAAAGACGTTTGACTTTTTCAAGCTCTATAAAGCAGAGGTTGCAACGTTCTAGCCTGCATCTCATTAACAAGAAAAAAACAAATTGAATCGATATGCAACACATAAAAGAAAAAATAAAAATAAGAAAAGCCATGATGATCAATTAACACCTTTTCTCTGCCTCAATATCAACACCAACGGAAGGTGTAGCTGATAGGGTTGAATAGATTACTGACCCAAATATTCTGACCAGTTTCAATAGCATTTCCAAGGATATTCCTAGATGTCTACAGATATATAAATATCAAAATTGTCAACATGGAACTAATCTATAAAATTATAATTTAAAAATGTAAATAAATAAAAACACATCAAATTCCTCATGTTCTAACGTTAAGGGAAAATGAGTCAAGTGATGCTTTCACAGCTGATCTAAACATGAAAATCCGAGATATGTTGGAAGTGATTATTTGAAGAATTTACAAGAAAAATAATCGAACACTATTGAACGCAAGGAATCCAGAAGACATCACTTTTGCCATAATGGAGACAAACGAGTTAACAGAGGCAGATCAAAACTTACATCAAACAAAAATCAAAACCAAAATACATAAGGCACATGATATAATAAAACATGCAATAAGAGCCAAAGAGCTCGTAGCTCAATTGACAGTGACACCAGATCAAATAGACTCGGGTGCGATAAAGATGTCAGAGGTTGGATCCTGCATGAGGTCACCCGCACTTCTCCCCTACATAGGTCAATGTTACCCTCCCATTCCTCCGCAAAAGTACATAAATAATGCCGCAGCTTGTCATGTGTATAACTCAGCAATTATAATCCTATACATACATTAACAACTAACCTGTACTTTCTTCTGAGTAGGCTTCTAACATATCAGAGTTAAAATTTCCAACTTATTTTTGCCTAAAAACCAGTCGCAGTTTACAAAACGTTACATTAATGATTACTGATCAGTGTCACTCTCCCTGGCTCCCTTTCACTTAACCTTTTCTCCTTGGATATATTCCTTCCACTTTCACCCTCCACAAAAAACTAAGAAAAGCTTATCTTCTAGGGTTACTGCATAATACAGTTGGAGTACCTGATAAGCTGGTCTAATACACAGAAATTGAGAGAGAAAATATATCCAATAAACTTCAAACAAGGTGAATCATAACTTCTATCACCCGGCCCCTTCCTTCCAATCTCCAAAATGGCCTCCTGATTCCTGTTGTTTGGAATACCCTCTACACTGGTCTAATACACAAATTGAGAGAAAAATATTATGCAACGAAATTTAAACAAGATAAATCATGGCCTTTATTACCCATATGTTAATTATTCTAAACAGTCTTCCCTTCAATCCCTAAATTGGTCTTCCCCATCATTCCCACAGAAAGCTGGTTATTAATATAATTGTTCTACTCACTAGTGTGGGTGACATTGAACACAAAAGAAACATTTCAAAAACCATATAGCTTTTTCGTTTTATTTTTATTTTTCTCATTAGTGATTTTGATAAGCAAAATTTTATGCCCACGGTATAATATCTGTCTAACACAATGCATGCTGCCTCGTATCAGATGGCAGAAGATACAACATTACCTATCCATTTCACTTTGTAGAAGGTCAGTTAGAAGTGGAAGAAGACCAGAGCATATTTCAAGTGTGACGATATCAATTTTGTCCATTATAATGCTAACAACATCAGCAATCACCTGGAATAAATACCAATAAGACTAAAGTATTATGAGGGTTTCAATATTTGCTAAAAAATGATTGTTGCATCAATGTCGTTGATACCACAAAAGAGAACACAGAATAATATTGAGAAGCTGTAACGAGTAGTGTCAGAAAACAAACAACTCAAAATGCTCACAGCATGATCATCCATCTTCGCCATTGGACCAATGACCTCCTTAACACCATTTCTTTCCCAACATCTGAAGACCACCTGCAATATAATGCTTTCAAAGTTCAGAAAATTCATGAATGGTGGTAGCACTGGTAGGTTTGGTTCAGTTACCAAATTTCAACTTAACTTAGTCTAGGTAAAACAAAATTTTATTAAAGGATGTTTCTGAATAAAAACCATGTTCTCGTTGTGCTTGTTCAGGAAAATATCTCTGGGTCAGGCTGTGGATCCTTCAAACTTGATTAGGGACAATTTCAACTCACCAAAAGAAAAACTTGGTTCAAAATGGTTCAGCTGGTTGCAGTGACTTGGTATCTATGATTAGAGAGGATGATATAATTTTTAGGGATAAATATTTTCCTTTCTTTTATGGGATAAAGTGGTCTTCTTAGGCTTGGCTTAGCTTTTGGTGCTTGACTAACAGCTATTTCAAAGCGTTTCTTCATTTGATATACAAAGTTATTAGAAAGCATTGCCAAGTAGATTTTTCTTCTCCTTGTGCACTCCCCTAACCACTATATGTTTGTGGTATACTGTGAAAGGATAGTATCCTCTCCTCTTGTGTTTCTCTTCTCGAATAAAATTCTTCTCTTGTCAAAAAAGGAAAAAGAAAAGATGCGGAAGAACTTCATGTTCATCCAGGTTACATTCCTACAACCCTGACCCGTTGAAATTTAGTAACATGCAAAAACTCTTGCTTATTATACATATAACAGATAGCTAATACAGAAATCAACTAGTCATAAACTTATAGTCATAAATTCAAACATCAATACCTGTAACTTGGCTGAACGAGCCTGCATTGAACTGAGAAATTGATCATGTTGTTCCATCATATCAGCAATGGAATCTTCATCACTAGCAGATATAGTGGCCTTCTCAGTGGATATGGAATGTGCTCTCTGTTTAACTTTGAGGGGTAAGGAAATTACATTCTCCAAGGAAAACAAAACATGGGGGAAAAGCACACAAAAGCCAAAAGCAAACAAGTCTATCTACTCAATACAAATTGCTTCTAAATCCATTAACTCTCCAAGTTCAACATGATTGTCTTAACTCATTAAGATGTTGCAAAAACTTTGCACATAGAAATGTGAGTGTGGGGGAAAATTACTTATCGAAGATATCTTTTCTTAATAAGAAAATTAAGAGAAACAAAATAAGTACAAAGAGAATCATCTTAGATCAACCAAAAGAGAAAAAGGATAAAGCAAAAGAAATAAAACAAAGGGAAAATCCAGGTATCTCTAAATCAAATATAAACTGCATTCCTTTAGGGTAATGGTAATAAGTTGATGCATAAGCAAAGTAAAAGCTACATTCTCTGTATGTGATTCTCTTAGAAATGAATTTCAGTAACTAATATCATAATGGACAAGAAGGGAAACAAAAGGGCCAATGGGATCAAAATACACTAATTTGGTATCAATAGGTTACATATGATGCTGAAATTGCAACATGCAATACCAGCAATAATAAAGTATATTAAGGAGAGAAGAAGAAAATGTAAATCTTAAACGTGTGTAGATTTTGTATTACATGCAGCACTTCTCACAAGCATAAATAACCCAAAAAAAACAATCTTAGGTTACTTCCTTAAGTAGAAAAGGTTCACATACAAAAGGAGTAGAACTATATAAGGGCTCACTTTATTCCCTCACACTAAGAGCCCGTTTGGATGACTTTTTGAAAAGAAAAGAAAAAAGGTTTTTATGCGTTGCTTTTTTAAGAACTTTTTTAAAAAGTTAAAACTACTTTACGTTTGGATGGATACATAAGACGTACTTTTAAATAAAAAAAGTTGTTTGGATGTTAAATTTAATAAGTCTTTTTATGTATAAAATTACTAAAAAGGATGTGATGGAAGTGGTGGTGGGGGTGGGCGTGGATTGGAGCAAAATTTGATATTGAGGAAAATACTTCTCTTTTGGCTTATGCTTTTTTCAGAAGTCGGGAATCTTGGCTTAAAAATGCACCATTTTAACTTTTGTTTTAATTTTTCTTTTTTCTTTTTTTTTAAGAAGTTGCATCCAAATGCACATATTAAATAAAAAGCACTATTTTTTTGAAAAAATGATGCTTCTTAGTGAAAAAAGCTCATCTATACGGGCTCTAACTTGCATGCCCTCCCACAAATAAAGTAAATTTTCTGCACATTTTTTTTTTTTGGGATAAACCACAAATATCCTCCACAGGAGTCAATCCTATTCGAAGCAAGTTCAAGATTAAGGCTTTAAACCTCTCCCAAAGATGGCACTGGAGAGGATCAAACCCATTTTTTGCACATTCTTACAGAAGAAAGAATAGGTTTGAGTATACCAGTATTTTTTTTCCTTTGTGTTCTTTGTTAAGTTAAATGTCTGTCAACAAAGTTACGATGCATTGATCATCATATCTAACATAAGGTAGAAGTAGAAAGGAAAGAAAATGATCATAGAAAACAATAAGTATAATACCCCACTGAACGGAAGCACATGAACTGATGATATCCTTCCATGAGAAATTCCTTGTCTAGGTCCCTCATAAATAAGAGACCGTTCCTTCTTTTCCAAATTGAGAAGTGGGCGCATTCTTCCTATATATTTTAAAGAGCATGAAATCAAAAAACCATTTAAATTAATGATAAAATCATCAACAATTTATACAAACAAAGATACCTCCTTTCTGTACATCGACAGAACATACATCTCTGTTCACTTTCTGGCCCCAGGCTTCATCTAGCACAAGAACTCAAACATTAGTAACGTACCATCCAACAAAAGACATCCAGATTTTCACTAACAAATATTCATCAGTCATTATAACAACATGGTGCCATGGGCCTTCACACCCTTTTGGGCTGTAGGTTACTTTTGCAGCTTTAAGGTTATGTTTAGTCTCATTGCATCCTTGTGTTTAGTGTCTATAAAAGTACACAGATCAAAACATCTACGTAAAGAACACCAAATAAAGGCCATAAGCCCAAACCCTTCCCACATCAAGTGCATTGACACACCCCTAACCATTTCTAACAATGGAATCACTTTGGAAAGTTTAGGATCCCTGCAAGGCTAACACTTTGTCTAGAGACCTGTGCCTGACAAAATTATTAATAGCATCTTATCTTTAGATGTAAGAATAACTGAGAAAACAAGTCATCATTTCTCCCAACATCCCATGTTCATGATGGCCTAAAGTATAAAACAAGAAGGGCATGCTAAAATATTTAAGGGTCAATATCTGTCATTGCAGTTTGACGCTTCTCTTCGTAGCACAGTAAACAAGTTTTTTATTTTTCACTGGCACAGACATATCAAACAATCTATGTTTATCCTCAGAAAAACTACTTTCCATCTCAATACTTGTAGTATTTTCTTGTTGTGATTAACCACAGGAAGGCTTTCTGGCTCAGACACATGAAATGTATCAACAGAGGATATAATTTCTAAGAAGAGGAAATATTACCTTTCAAAGAACCAATTCACTTAAAAACTCAAGTCACAAAGTACACAAAAAATGGCTTCATAAGGCAAGTAACACCACGCACATAAAAAGTTTGCTAGATGTAGTTAAAGCACATGCTCACAACTATGCTGTATTGAACCTTGGCGCTGTTCTACTGGTGGTGACAATCATACAATACATCTGTTCAAATCATTAGGTTTAGATATAAAAGATCTGTTGATAGTGTTACAAAACACCAACCTAATTGTACTACTTATATTAATAATTAGGTCAACTACTATTGAAGCCCAAGCACACTAATATAATAAGACTACCAACCTAATCAAATAAGGAAACAATGCCTATGATTGCTTGCTAATTTAGATAATTAATTGATTCCATAATATATTCTAGAGATCTTTTAAGATATTCAAAAATATTATAAGATGCACTGAAGATATTCTAAGGTATTTTGTAGATATTCTAACAAGACCATTTGCTCAGTCAGGTTTCAATATTATGACTTTACCTAAAAGTTTAAGTTATTAAGTACAGACTTGAACAATTGTTATGACACTAAAAATAAAAGTTACAATTAAATAGATTACGATTATAAAGCGTATTGCATGAATATCACTTATTGGAAAACAAGCACAGTTGTGGATAAAGGATTTGTACAAAACTTTAATATGATTACTAGCGGTCAGCTTTGTGAATTTATTGAATGATTGCCAATTTCAAGACATCTATCATAGTTTAAGCCTGTCTTAGAAGGAGGAATACCTTGAGTTGAGCTCACAGAAGCAGGGAAACTATTTTTATCTGCAAAACCACTTAATTCACTACCCTTAGAAGCCGCAGATTCAGTTACAGGAGAGAAAGGTGGCTTATCCACATCATCTCTGTTGTTCGCAAATTTACGTATATCTGCTGCCTTTGACTGCAAAGAGAATGGCATTATTCTTCCAGCAGCACCAACTTCTTTTCTAGAATCAGCTACAGGCTCTGACCTCATGCTAGTTCTGGGGACGATTACAGGTATAATTTCTGATTTATTGATAAGAGGAATATTGGATGTTGCATGAGATCTCAAAGAACTCCTTTTCTGAGCTGTTGCATTAAGCACGGCTGTTGAACCACCAGATACTGTTTTGGTACCAGAGTTCAAATTGATCCTTTGAGGAGTACTTGGTGCACTTCCTGTGGCTTCATGCAATCCATAAGTCAGGTGATGAGAAAGTATGGATATTAATGGACAAGAGGATCCAAATGGATCAAAACAAGAGAAGGATTAAACAGACAATTCAATCTAAACAAGTGCAAAAAAAGATTAAAAAAATTATAGAAAGAGACAGGATATATACATGCCAAATATTTCCCCTCCTTCAAGGGGTCTGAATCTTGAGAAACTGACAACCTTCCAAGAGAACTTGTTTCTTTCAGTAACGGATCTGGATTTTGGGAAACAGATAGCCTAGCCTTAGCTGTGATCTCATTCAGCACAGTCATATTTCCACTTGAAGATTTAGTTTCTGAATGACCATTCAGTGGATTCACATTATTAAGAGCATATGGTTCTATACGCTGGAAAAGAGGTCAGAAAAAAAAGGAACATTAGCATTAAATAGTATCAAATACAACCATTACCAGAAGCAGAAAAACAATTTCTGAAAGATAAGTGCATCTACCGAGATGTCTACAACCCAGACTCCAACACAACTTTGATTGTATGAGCAGCCAAGAAGTTTTCCTTCATGAACATTAAGATCAGACAATCTAGACCAACCCACATCCACCATATCATGGCATCTTATAGGTTCCCAAGAGAAAACCTAAACAGAAACAAATGGAACATTGTTACCTTGATAAATGATTTCCTCCAACAAATCGACCAAAAACGAAGCTTACCTTCAAACTCTCATGTAAACCACAAAGCAGGGTCCTCCCATCAGGACTGAAAGTAAGAGAACGCACTCCAGTTGTCTAAAGTACAACAATACAAAATACTTTAGATTTTTTTCCAAAAAAACCAAAATTAACAACTTCAGTAATATTGATACTAAATTCAACCATCCAGGAGGAAATAGTGAAATTGCTATAACAGAAAGTACCTCAGGACCAGCTGAACCAATGAGCTCAAAGGTTTCAAGGTCCCAAAATTTAACAGTCCTATCTGCAGAGCCTAGACATGGGAAAGAAACGAATGAAATAAAAATTACACTTGATTTCATTCATTTAAATAAAAAACATAAAAGCTACCAAAAGAAAATGACACAAGAATCCAGCAATGTAAGTGAGGTGATCACCATAAAAAAATTGAAATAGAAATGTCAACATCTATTATTATTCATTCATTTTATTGACAAGCAAATTTATTAGTGTTAGAATATTAGGGTATCCTATGTTATGTAGTATTATTGTGTACAATAAGCTATACTGTTTTAGTATGGGGAGAGTGTTATTGACTGGGATTGAACTAGTTGATAGACACTTGTACACAACCTAGATTATTCGTGTAAGTGCATGTTTTGTTCCAATTCTTGTGGAAGAGTAAAGAGGATAAAGACCATAAAGGCTCTTTCTTGTTGCTTATTGTGCTCAAAGTGATCCTTTTTGTGGGGTGTCATGTCCACAAATTCTTGCATCATAGATCGTGCTTTGGCAAGGAAAGCTTCCATACAAGTGTCTTGCTGTTTGTGCAGGCTTCTCAAACCATAAACAATGGAATAGGGTCATCATTGTTCCAGTTTTGGGCTTCTTGCAGGCCACATAGTATGTCTCAAATGGTCGACTATGTCAGGGTTAATGGTCTACCACACAACACTCAAGAGTTATAGATCAATCTTCTTCCAAGCAAAGAGGTCAAGACATATTCACTAACCGCATTCTGCATTAGAAGCGGGCAGCAGCCTCAAGGCACCATTTTTCGTGAAGCAAAGCTACCATTTACGGCAGCAAAAACAGCAGCCACAACTGCAGCCTAATTGCATTCCATATTTGCCTCTATTTAGTCGGTGGCTTAGGCCTTTATAAAAAGGGCACAATTGACTTTTTGCCCCCCCCCCTCCCTCCCTTCTTATTGTTAGAATATATTAGAAAGCATATTGTTTTGTTAGTCTCACGTCATGTAGAGATGGCCCAAGCCTGTGTTCTATTATTATAAATATAAGTGTTGTGTGATCATACTAAACACAGTATAATTCCTCAATTCTAAGTCTTATTACTATCCCAACTTGAAATCACATCGATACTCTTGATTCCAACCTCTTTCTCTCTCTCTCTCATTTTCATTTCTACCTTTGTCCTCTCGGTTTTCTTAAGCCCATAAGCAAGGCTCGATTTTTCGGCAAAACCCATTAACAAGGCTCAGTTTTCCCGCAGTTTTCCCTTTTGTTTTGACTTTTTGATACTCTCCACTCTATTTCTGGCAAGCCCATCAGCAAGGCTCGATTGTCCGACAAGCGCCTTTCAGCAAGAATTAGTTTTTCGACAAGCTTATTGACCCATCAGTTTTCTTCCCCGATTTGCAGCTTTTTAGCAACATATTTTAAAACCAAACAAATTTGCTCTGTTTTGCTGTGATAAAATAGAGAACGAGCACCCACTATCGAACAAGCTCACTCAAGTTTTCACCTACTAATGTGGACGTCATTGTAGCAGCTATATCGCTACCCGTTATAGCATTTTTCAAGGTCAGCCGCCACCCACCATTGATTACTATGAGATCAACCTGTCAACCATCCTCAACCTTTTTGGTAAGAAGCTTTGAGTTGCCCTGTATTACTTGTGAGTCAGAAGAACAGAAAACAGAGAAAAGAATATACATCTTGTATTATGAAAAACTAACTGAAAAACAATACATGGATCCTATCTTATATTGAATACAGAAAGGAGGATAAGAAGAGAGAGTTAGGTAGAGTTTGTTACAACAGAATCCAACGTGGCACCTATACAGAATTCTAGAATGGTAATACTCCCCCTCAAGATGGAGAGTATAAATTGAGAACTCTCATCTTCGAAAGAAGTGAATGAAATGGAGTAGGAAGTAATGCTTTAGTAAGCATGTCAGCAAGCTGGCTAGAAGAAGGAACATGAAAAGTACGCAGAGTTCCCTTGTTAATGTGCTCACGTACAAGATGACAATCAATATCAATATGCTTCGTGCGCTCATGAAAAACAGAATTGGCAGCAATATGAAGAGCAGCCTTGCTGTCACAAAATAGATGTGCTGGATGAGCATGAAGAACATGTAAGTCACGTAACAAGAAGAGAAGCCACAACAATTCACAAGTTGTAAGAGCCATGGATCTGTATTCTGCTTCAGCTGATGACCTTGAAATGGTATTTTGTTTCTTTGACTTCCATGATATTAAGGAATTACCAAGAAAAACACAAAAACCAGATGTAGACTTGCGGCTATCAGGGCATGAAGCCCAATCAGAATCACAAAAAGCTTTCAATTGCACAGTAGAAGAAGATGAGAAGAAAACACCTTGACCAACTGTGGACTTGAGATAAGCCAGAACCCGATAAGCAGCATTTAAGTGAGGAACCCTTGGTGAAGACATAAATTGACTCAAGTGATTCACCACATAACAAAGATCAGGACGAGATACAGTAAGATAAAGTAACTGTCCAATGAGCCTACGATACTGTTTGGGTTCAGATAGCAAGTCACCTTCATGTAGAGAAAGTTTAAGATTGATATCCATAGGTGTGGATTGAGGTTTGCAGCCAAGTTGCCCTGAATCTTTTAGAATTTGTAAGGCATATTTTCGTTGACAAAGAAAAATACCCTTTGGAGAGCGAGCTATCTCCAATCCAAGAAAATACTTGAGAGCTCCTAAATTTTTGAGTTTAAAATTGCTGTCCAAAATAGCAGTTAACTTCTGCAGCTCAGAAGAATCATTAGAGACAACAAGGATATCATCAACATAAACCAATATTGCAACAAATAAAGTAGCATGCTTCTTAACAAATAAGGAATTATCAGCTTGAGATTGTGTATAGCCAAGGGAAAGAATAGTAGTGGAAAACTTGGCAAACCATTGCCTAGAAGCCTGTTTCAATCCATAAAGGGACTTGGTAAGACGACAAACAGCATTAGAAGGCAACTCCCCCTTACTAGAATACCCAGAGGGAATTTTCATATATACCTCTTCAAGCAAATCCCCATGCAAAAAAGCATTGTTGACGTCCAATTGAAGAAGATGCCAACCATTTATAGCAGCAAGAGCAAGGAGCAATCTGACAGTGGTGATCTTAGCTACAGGAGCAAATGTATCAAAAAAATCAATACCTTCTTGTTGGTTGAAACCTTGAGCAACAAGTCTAGCCTTGAAACGTTCAAGAGAACCATCTGAATGGTATTTCACACGATAGACCCATTTACATCCAACAACAGGTTTACCAGGAGGCAGTGAGGTAATATACCATGTATTATTAGCTTCAAGGGCATGAATTTCAGCATTCATTGCAGCAATCCATTCGGGTAATTGTGATGCTTCAGTGTAAGTACTAGGTTCAAAGTGTTGAGAAATGGCATTAACATAAGCTAGGTATGGTGGATTGAGATGATCATAAGAAAGATGGTTGGAAATAGGATGGACAGTGGATGAGGAGCAAATATAATCTTGAAGGTAGGAAGGTGGTTTGGATGAACGAGTTGGTCTTGATGGTAAATGTGTAGATGGTAGGACAGAAGAGTCTTTGGGAAAGGCAGGGAAAAAAGAATCAGAGGGTGTTGAAGAAGCAAAAGGAAATATAGTTTCTGAAAATTGAACATCTCTGGAAATTATAATACGGTTGGAATGAAGATCCAAAACTTTGTAACCCTTATAACCAGTAGGATATCCAATGAACACAGCAGGTAAGGACCTTGGTGAAAATTTATGACGGGTTCTGGACAAGGTGGAGTAATGACATAGACACCCAAAAACTCTAAGGTGATCATATTTAGGAGACTTGTGACAAAGAAGTTCAAAAGGAGTTTTATTGTTTAAAAGTGGGGATGGTGTGCGGTTGATAAGGTATATTGAGGTGAGGACACACTCAGGCCAATACTGCAAAGGGATGTGTGATTGAAAATACAAAGCTCTAGCTACATTGAGAATATGCTGGTGTTTTCTTTCAACAACTGAATTCTGTTGTGGTCTATCCACACATGAATGAAAAACTTGAAGACCTTTTGATGAAAAAAAATCAGATAAATGAAATTCTGGGGCATTATCACAACGGATAGATTTTATGGAAAGATTATATTGTGTAAGCATAAGTGTGTGAAATTGAGGAAAAATAGTATGAAAATCAGATTTCTGTTTAAAAAATAGCACCATGTAAATCTGGTAGCATCATCAACTAAAGTCAAAAAATACTTATAACCATCAACTGAATGAACATGAAAAGGACCCCAGATATCACAATGGATCAAATCAAAAGGAGTTGTAGACAATTTCGGATTTAGTATAAATGGTAATCTCCTTTGCTTTGCAATAGGACAGATCAAGCAAGGAGAAGAAACACAATTGTTATCAGTAAAATGTAAATCATGTTTCATTGAATGTAAAATAGGATGAGACAAATGACCAAGACGAAAATGCCAAAGAACAGAACTTGGCATACTGACAGAAGAACAAAGGGATGGGGAAACATCAATTTTGGAAAAAGACAAAACATCTAAAACATAAAGACCACCAAGTCTCTTAGCAGTCCCAATCACTTTGGCCGATGAAAGGTCCTGAAGAGAACAAGAGGATGAAGAAAAATTAGCAACAATGGATGAATTTTGAGTGAGAGCACTGATTGAAAGTAGGTTAAAAGAAAATGTAGGAACATACAAAACATTATGAAGTATGATGGAAGATGAGAGTTGAATGCTACCAATAGATTGCACAAAAACAGAAGTGTTATTTGGTAAAGACACAACAGAATCAGATGTATGTGGTTTGGAGATAAAAAATTGAGATGTGCAGGTAACATGATGTGTAGCACCCGTGTCCAGAACCCATGAGGTTAAAGGAAAGGAAAGAGGACACCTACCACTGAAGCTGGCAACAGAAGCAGAAACCTCAGGGGCAGGTGGCAATAGCGTGAAAGATGAGGCTGAGGATGGCTGAGTTGTGTGTGGCAGAAGACTTAGAAGCTGTTGGTATTGAGACTGAGTCAATGTGGGATTATTTGAGTCAACTGTAGTGGGAGTAGGTGTGGTAAAAACAGTTTGGGCTGAGGGTGTGATGTAATTGGGCCGTGCAGTTTTGGGCTTGTACCCAGGGGGGAATCCATGAAGCCTGAAGCATTTTTCCCTTGTGTGCCCAGAAGCATGACAGTAAGTACATTGAGGACGAGCTCTGCGAAATGGAGAGGAAGAAACAGCGGCCATTGGACTAGATCCAGAAACCGAAGAAGAAGCCATGGCAGTAGCAGAATTCAGTGATGGTGAATCAAGCATCACTTGCATAGGATTTGTAATTTGTCGTTGCCTCTCCTCCTGAAGCACTAGAGAAAAGATCCTGGACAATTGAGGGAGAGGCTCCATGAGCAAAATCTGAGCTCGAACAGAAGAAAAAGAATCATTTAATCCCATCAAAAACTGAAGAGCATGATCCTGTTGATGTAGATCTGAGATCAGCCGTGAAGCACCACAAGTACATGTAGGAATTGGAGAGTGATCCAGGAGTTCATCCCAAAGAATTTTAAGACGTGTGTAATATCCATTAACATCAAGACTACCTTGAGTAAGAGACGCAATTTGTTGCTTCAATTGAAAAAGTTTTGGACCATTGGCTTGAAGAAACCGAGTTCGAAGATCGGTCCAAATTTCAGATGCAGAGGAGAAATTTAAGACTGTCAGAGATCTCCTTTGAAACAGAGTTCAAGATCCAAGAAGTGACCATGGAGTTACAACGATTCCATGATGAAAATAAGAGATCATCAGAAACAGGATGTGGAAGAGATCCATCAACAAAAACCAATTTGTTCTTTGCTGATAAAGCAATCATCATAGCACGGCTCCAAGAATGAAAATTAGATCCAAGAAGAACATGAGTAACAAGAGTGAGACCAGGATGATCACCACTGCTTAAAAAATAGGGACTTCCTGAATCATCCATGGATGCAGAAGTTGTTGCAACCGAAGAAGTAGTAGCGGATCGAGAACTAGCAGCGTTAGTGGATCCACGAGCCATGAAGAAAATAAAATGTCTACTGATACCATATTACTTGTGAGTCAGAAGAACAGAAAACAGAGAAAAGAATATACATCTTGTATTATGAAAAACTAACAGAAAAACAATACATGGATCCTATCTTATATTGAATACAGAAAGGAGGATAAGAAGAGAGAGTTAGGTAGAGTTTGTTACAACAGATTCCAACGTGGCATTCTGTTACAACAGAATCCAACGTGGCACCTATACAGAATTCTAGAATGGTAATACCCTGCAAACCAAATTTACAAGTAGTAGTCCAAGACTTATAAGTGGCCAATCTAGTCAACTCCTTTGACGTAATGGGCGGAAAATTAAGGTTGATTAGCATAGTAAAGTTTTTGGTGGCCTAATATTAGAGTATATAGAGTATATGGTGGATTAGCATAGTAAAGTTTTTGGTGGCCTAATATTATAGTACATAGTGTATATGGACAGCATAGCACCTTTGCTTCGTGTGTTGTATCAGATGCCATTTAGAATGTCTCTTCAAATTTTGTCTGTGATTGTCAATCTCCTATTATCTCCAATTATGTGTGTACTCTTTGTGGTGCTATTTCCTAGGAGATTGATACAAACTCAACCCAAAGTAGAAAGGAAAAGACTAAAATTATATTGATATAGTTGAATCTAGACCAGACCCAAGATTTTCATTACACCAGTATCAAAAACAGACTAGAAAAGTTCCGAAATACAAAATGTAAATGAATAGAAAAATGAAAGAAGAAGCAAAAGCCAAGCTATAGCAAATTGGAAATTGCCTCGATTCTCTACCAAGTCCCAAGGCTAAATTCCTTGATTCCCTTCTGTGATGCCATTCTCTCATATATTTTCATGATACAGCCCCTAACAGAATCCCACTCATCATATTCTAGCATATTCCACCACCTCTTCTAACAGATTAGTTATGCCATTTTTGATTCCTTGTGGCCACTCCTACGGTACTCATTGCCACGTTTCTAACAACACTCCTTCCTAAACTTTCACCTTGTCCTCAAGAATCTTCCACTGGGATCCTATTGCTTGAATCTTAGAGATCCGCGTATGTCTGAACCATGATAACTTCCACCAAGATCCCGTTGCCCTTTTTCAATCGTTCCATTATCGCTTTTGAGCACAAGAGCCTTTTAAGGCACCGATTCCATCTCCGTTTTTCTTTGCCCCCTCAATGACTTTTAAAATACCTTCTTTGTTAGGTAAACCATTAATGACACTTGAAAATTCACCGGTCATTGTTGTCTGGAGCATGAAGTTATCATTCCCAAAATCCCTTTCCAAAAGTTTTCATCTCACCTTCTGTTGCGTATCACATTGTTTCTTGCAACCGTCCCCATTGCCAATCAAGAAGACTAGGGATTGGTGTTGGGAAAAGGAATGGACCAATAGGTCCATGACTAACCCAATGGGCTTATGATACGACACCAGTCCTAAAAGAGTATTGTAGGAAGCATTATGGCATATTCCCATCTCTCAATGTTGACTCAGCAAATTGGTTAGTTAGTAGAGAATATTCTAGAAGTGGGTATGGATAATAAATAAAGAGGAACGTGAAGTGTGAGGGGATGAAGAATCTGGAAAGTGTATTGGAATTGAGCCCCTGGGAGAGAGTGAAGCCTTTCCAATTGCTTCACACTATCACTTTATTTTTCCTGCATTGTGTATTTTCATTTTAGCATTCTGGTCACTGTTACTGTAATTTGTCTCTCTGTTTTACTGTCTTTCCGTTGTAATCATCTTGGAAATTCCAGATATATATATGAAGGACTGTTCCCATCAGACCAAATTATCTTTATTTGTTGATATTTCTTAATTTGAGTTGGAGATCTCTATCAATTGGTATCAGAGCTCCGATCTGGGAGCTGTGATATCCGTTTAAAAGATTATTAGTGTTTGATGGAGTGGAAGCTTACGGATGGCAGATCCAAATGGAACAATACTTCAAGGTGAAAGGAATGCCAGAAACTAGGAAATTCTGACTAGATTAACCTTAATGAATTGTCAAAATTACATTCCTGCATAAGTACTTCTCAAAGCGCATATCCAAACAAAATTTAGCTTATTTTAGACCACATTTATGAAAATATAGTTTATTTAATAAGTTCTACTCATATGAGTACTTATCTAATCTGTTTATCCAAATGGGGCCATGATACTTTCCCAGCAACACCTAGTGAAACATAATGTTACTATCATGGGAGTAAGAGAAATGGAAGACTTACTTGTTAAGGTACTACTTTCATGATTTCATTAGAAAAGTAAGACTAACCTGTTGCTAGTAGAAACTCACTGGGATGAAAATCTATACACTGGATCTGGCCCTCATGACCCTTAAAATCATGCAAGAGCTTTCCTGCAGTCAGATCCCACAACTGCAAAAGTATACAATATAATTTACGTCAAATAAAAAAAATAGATTCCCATCCACATGGTAAAGTGTAGTAGAACCATATAGGCCTATTTATATTAATCACATTCCATAATAATACCAACAAGATAAATATACTGCAAACTAAGCACTAAATCAATGACTGATGAGTCAAGAACTTTACAGGCTTTCAAGAAGCCACATACTGAAGCCACTAGTCAGTGAAGACTAGATAACTCAATTCAAAATATTATGACAGATGAGTTTAATTTTTTTATAGAAGAAAATATTTGATTGGATAGGAGAGAGAAAACATAAGGGTGAGAAGCGAGGACAATATATCATCCAAAACAAGGTGAGCAAAAAAAAAAAATGGGACAAAAAATAATAATAATAAGTAGACTCAATAATGAAGCAAGGCTGCCCAATCTCTCTACATGTAAATAGGAGCAAATCCATGAAACAACCATAAGCTGAACACCAATTAGAGGGCAATAAACAATCCTATCCTACTGCAAGTTTATGGCAAAAGAAAAGACATCATTCAAAATAAATGCAAGTATTCCCCTCCAACCAAATGTACCAAATGACTGAATAAACAGCAACAACCACAAAGTTTTAGCGAAGGATGTGCAAAGTTGAGGGACACATTCCATGTTCACCAAGAACCCCAAAAAGATTGTGATAGAATCCAACAATTCATAAAAGAAAACAGAAGTCGAATATGGTAGATTGTATTGATGAAAACTGATAAAAATGGAATCAGCTATGGAAGCTTACAAAAGGTATAATATGAAAGCAAGAAAAATACAGAAAGTAAGATAGAGTCAGAGCAATTCGAGAGGCTCTGAAATCTCTCCCAAGTTTAGTCCCAAATTCCCAAGATATTCCATTGCCAAACATTTCCTTCCTCCCCCTATTTATTCTGTGAAATTCCCTCTAATAACCACTTCCCTAACTACTTTCTGTTTAGCCTACTCTAGAATATTCTTCTCTAACAAACTCTCTGCTGACTCAACATGACTCTCCAGCACTTTCTCTTGCGTTAGAGTTGGGGACCTATCAGATTGTTTCAAAGGAAAGTGGCTGGTTTACAATGCAAAAAATTAGATGGTTTACAGTTTCTGAGCTGGTTCTTCACATAATACAAATATGAGAAGAATGAGGCTTGTGAGGCCTCTAAATTTGGAACCTCACCGATAGTAATCTTGTTCCAGTACTACTTTCTAAATAAGACTTGACCTTAGAGCAAGCTTTGGAATTCCAAATGAGTGTATCAAGAAGCAATCTTAGAATATTTCAAGAGGAGGATAGAAACTGAAAGAAGTATTTAACAAATAAAAAATGTTGCCAGAAGAATTCAAATTTCAAACTATCCTATCTTAATTCATAGAAAAATAAAAGAAATTGCAAGACGTGACAGTGGCAGAGGATCATTGCATGAAAAAAAACCAGAAGAATCCAAGTTCCAAATTATCAGTTCTTGATTAGAAGAAGTTTTGCACTCCGAATCCAAGTGTGTATAAATTCACAACAACTTAGATCCACTCAACTATTTGTTGTGCTATATGCGCACGGTTTGCAAGCACAGATGGAGAAAATCAAAGTGAGTTCTTTTTTATATATAAGAACTTCATTTAAAGGAAAGAATTACAAGAAAGAAGGTGGATGAGGAATCCCCCTGAAATAGAAGTATAGAACACCACCAAAACTAAAGCAAGACAGAAAAATTACTAATAGAAATTAGCTTTCCAATCCCTCTGCATGTTTGACAAGGAAAACCCTGAACAAAATAATGTGAAGGCCAATTCTAGTCCAAAGCAAGTCTAGCAGAAATTATTTTCCAAAAAGTTCTAAGCATCCCTGTCTAACCAAAGACACCAAAACACTTTTCCCTCCTTATTTCTGTCAAAGCCTCTGAATTTGAACAATAAGAAATGCTCCTTATTTCTAGTCCCTCCCGCTGTAAACCCTTCAATGAGACCATTTTACATTCCCCTAAAAAGCAGCCAACTCAAGAAATCTACAACTCAGGTGAAAAGAAACGAAGGAAAAGGGTCACCTTGCATAGCATACTAAGATTATATTCCCATTCACACTCAGTGAAGATGTGCCCACAATAGAAAACACTCAAACAGTGAGCAACTATATACCTAGAAGGTTGCAAATCCCACAATGAACAACTTAAATTCTTACTTTATCTTTATTACCACTTGTGTACTCTCAAAGTATCATGTTTATTATGTTCACCCGGTCGATTTCTTCTCTTACTGAATAAACATTTCATATTCCAAGCATAATGATCGTTATAGTATAAATTTGAACTTGCTCTTTATTTTCAAGGGTATCATCATGTACAAATCTTGATGCATTAAGGGTTTCACCCACCAATATTCATTACATCCTCCCAACATGGACGAAGCTTGAACTGCAGTTCTTAATTATTGTTATTTGAGATGAAACATGCGACCATATATGGTTCAACAAACATAGATCATTGAGATGTATAAATTGTTTATGTGATTGATCATAATAAACTTGTTATGGAATCTTGACTCCATTAGTGTCATGAAAAAGTAAAGCAATTCTAACCTTCACAGTATTGTCCTCTCCACCTGAAACAACCCAGCGTCCATCTGGGGTAAACCTAATTGCATTTACCCCTCGAGTGTGGCCCTTGTAAGTATGGATACAACCCTTCTTTCTGATGTCCCATATCTTAAGATTTGTGTCTAGAGAACCAGATGCAAAGAACTCTCCGAAAGGATGGAAGTCCACCGATGTACAGTTGGACCTATGACCAGTAAGAGTACGAACAACTACCAAAGAAACATGGCAAGTCAAAGGCTAAATTTATCAGTATGAGCAAAAATGTTACAGTAAAGATAATTAAGTTTTATGAGAATACTCAGATCTCTTTTCGTTAGTGTTTTAAAATCATTAAACGAAATGGCAAGTAACAGCATACTCTTTGCCTCCTCTAAGTCCCAAAGTTTGATAGTACCACTTGCAGCTCCAGCAGCTACCAACACTTCAGAGGAATCAAAGCTTACAGAATCTATTCCACTTGAATGTCCTGACAGACTCTGCAAAAGGAGAAATGGCTCTTACTGAAAACAGATAAACAAATAGTTTTTCCTTTTCTGTTAAAGGAATAAGTTTCTATACATATAAGACAGACAAAAGTAAATAAGCAGACGATAATAGTATCATCCCTTAATATCCCAAGAAAAAAAAACACCAAAACGCATCAAGACAATCAACCAAACACTGGTCCCCAAGGAGACATTCCAATAGTTAAGTACCCCATGAAACGAACACCATAAAGATGCCAAAAGACAACAGAACAAGGGGATATATTTCAGGCTTAAATTTTTTGGCATGTTTACATTTAATCCCCAACCCAACCAACTACACCAAACCCCAGCAGGCTCACAAGATCCTGCCTGCCCATTTCCTCTCTAAACATCTAAACTGAATGATCAAGAACTGCACAAAGTTCTCAGGACATACCCACATCTAAAAACATGTAATTATTGGTTTAAAAGAACATAGTCCAAGATGCACACATGTCAGGTGGCAAATACACAGCACATATTGTTCATAAGCATATAAGAACAGAAAAAAAAATTATCTAAGAACAACCCTAAATAACAAATAGAAACGATGATGATATGATGACACATTTAATATAGCTGAACTCAATCCGATGCTACCTTGACAAGAAGTTCACATATAGAACCATCCAAACACCATTTTTCTCACATTCATTACTTACTAGTTATTCCAAGTTCCAACAACTTCCAAACAATTAAAAGTGAAATCCAAATGTGAAAGGGCATGAAAAACTCAACATAAGAAAAACCGTAAAAAAATATGCATATGAACAATGACTTGAAATCCTTTAAATTTTTATCCAGAGTAAAAATACGAAAGATAAAACTAATAATTCAGATGCAGCTAAAAAAGATCAGGAGAGGAGAACGAACCAGTATAGCATTAGGTTTACCAATAGCCCAAAGATTAACCTTGTGATCTTCACCTCCAGTGACAAGAACCCTGGATGATTTCCTCCCAATTTTGAGGCAATTGACAGAAGAAGCATGTGCTACAAATTCCTCTGGACAAAATTCGTCAAGGCCAACTAATTGATCACTTGATGCCAGCAAGTTACAAATATAAACACAGTAACGATAAAAGCATAACAAAGTAAGCAAAGGAGAGAGATCTACACAGGGAAATGACCCGAAAATTGAAGGACGAGTGCATAGATCAAACAAAACGTAAACGGACATGAAGGATACGTAGCTTGTAGGCGCGTTTGGTAGTCATCGTCGGCAAGCAGTACAGGAATCGAAAAACCTAATATTTGCAATTGCGACAGTAACAGCGGCTCTGTATTTGAGACATTCGAGAGATCTAATTTGGTACTCTAAGATTCCCAGATCTTCACTACCCACACCAGTATCAGCTGCTCCAGAAAAAAAATATAACAAAAATAAATGTTTGTGAATGGTGTTAAAAAATTTAACTTAGTGGTTGCACCCAAGCCACGGATCAAAATGAAGAAAGAACAGAAAGAGTGAAACTGAAATAAAACATAGACCAACCTAACCTGTATTTTAATTCTTGTTCTTTTTTGGTAAAGCGAGGTTGGAGAAGAGATTGCTTCAGAGTTCAGACTATACGATACGAACAAGTAACTCAGAGACATTCACTTTTGCCTGCTCTTGTTATACTTGCTCTGCTTGTTGCAAATTTAGCACGCGCGCGCAAGCAGAGTGTGTTGCATAAGCATGAAAGATTTAGGTGCCAAGCGCAATGCTAATGCCACCGAAGCATGGAGCGAGTGCTTCAGTTTCCTCCTCTGCTACCAATCCAAGAGCACCACAGCATTTGCTTGAAGATCTGTGAGATGCCAAAGCCCACAGAGTAAGACAGCAAAGAAGAGAGTAGAGAGGTGCTTTCACGATCTGTGACTGTCCTTCGGCAGTGATAATGTTTATGTTCGTTCAAATTAATCTGAGAGTGGGAAGGCTCAAAATATAAATATGAGAAAAATGAGAGGAAATTTTGTAAATACATGAAAGCTAAGATATACGTTTTAACCTTTCTACTTGCCTTTTAAGTTGTAACACTTTTTCCTCCCTCCTTCGGCAAATCAAAATTGAAAGGACCACACGCAACAAAACTCATCTTCTTCGCTTCTTATGGACTCTATCAACCTTTCCGATATTTTCTTACCTTCTTTAATCATTGATTTCGGAGTCACAATCACAAATTGATCAAGGGGTGTGTTACATTCAGATTTCAAATAATTTTAATGGATTATTTTTGAAAAATATATATATATTGATATTCTTCAATTTGGGATTTTAAAGAATTAAAAAAAAAAAATCATGTCTGAAAATTTAAAATTTGAAAAATTCAGGATTTCTTCCAAAATCGATTTTAAAGAATTAAAAAAAATATCATGTCATATTCAATCAGGATTTTAAACAAATAAAAAATAATCTTGTGATATTCAAAAGTACGATGATTTTAATGGATTTTCTGTTGGTGTGAATTTTGTAAGACTTTTTAGAGAAAAATACAAGGGGAATGATATTGTAATAATCAATTAATGTTACTACTAATTAATTTTACCGTTAAATCGATTTTATTGATCCGACGTTTATTTTTTCCCATATTTGTATGATTATAAATTATGATTTTTCATATTTAATACTTTATATTTATTCTCACCTATTATAATTTCCCCATATTTAATGCTTTCCAATTAAATTTCTGGAATTATAATGATACAAAGATGAAAATAAATATAACCGTTAGATCCACAAAATTGATCTAACGGTGAGATTGATTGGTAGTAACACTATTTGGTTGTTACATTATCATACCCCAAAATATAATTAGGATGCCTCTTTCATACTCTCACCCTAACCAATGAGATTTTTTGAGATTTCTTCTTCTTCCTTTGGCAAGTCGACCTGCTTGAAACTGGGTTCCACCATGGGGAGCTTCGTTAAAGCTCAAAAACAGCAAATTTTTGAGCGATTTTCATCACAAAACAACCCAGAAACAATAATCCAACAAGATTTTAATATAATTCATCTCAAAAAAAATAAATTTTTGAGCGATTTTTGAGAGTTTTAGGAAATTTAAAAATTTATTTTTAAGCTATTGGTCGCAATTTTTCCTAGCACAAAAAAAATGTGATTTTTGTATTAAAACAATGGGAAAATAACAGGGAACAAAAACCCCTCAACCAATTTTTGTTTTAACAATACATTCATGAAATAAATTCATTCCTTACGGGAAATGATTTCAAATAATTTTTGTGCCAATAAATCACTAAAAACTTATTCTTCAGAAGTCTCAAAGTAATTTAAGGTTTCAATGTATTGATTGAAAATAACTTGAGAAATTTTCTAAACGTTAATGTAATAAAATCCAGAAATTAAGATTCTAATATTCTTGGAATATTCAATGAAAATATGCATGTGATATATGTTTAGAAAATTTTTATCACGTAGAACAAAAATCTCAAGGTTTACAATATTAATTGCAAAAAATTTCAAACGAAATTTTATCATGAATTTTACTGATTGAGAAAATTATATTAAGTTTTATTTTTTTATTAATATAATTGCATTCTTTATTTTTGTATTGACTCTTGTAATTTGAATGTTTGTTAAAAATTCATATAACTTTTCTAGATCTTATAAATCCATGTTATCCTTTCAAATCTTATAAATTTTATTAAATTTCTTTAAAATTCAATCTTATCAAATCTTGATGGTAAAAAAAGTCTTTTAAAAAAAAAATTAAAATCTCTCAAATTCTAATTAGTATTTTAAAATCTAAAATATTTTTTATCTCAAAAAAAAATCTTTTAAAATCATTATCGAATACATCCCTAAAGTTGTAGCAATTTCTTTTCTATTTTTATAGTATGATTGAATATTTCTGCATTAATAGAACGGAATGAAACAATAGAAAACGGCCACCAAAACAATAAACAATAGAATATGGATTTCAAATAAATAAAAAAGAATAAATTAAAATTAACTTCTCTTATTTAAAATATTATCAAAGGAATAGAACATTACTATCTCTCCAACAAGAAAACTTATTCCCCCTCCCCCCATTTTCATTTTGTTCCTTTCCTTACCTGTCATCCAAACACAACGTTAATTAACAAAACATACACGAGAATCAAAGGGATCTTTCTTTATACTAAGAAATTAACACCAACAACCAAAGAAAGTTAGATGGGTTCAAAACTTAAATTTTAAAATAATAAAAGTCGAGGTTGCTAGTTACAAGAACATCTTCCATACAACTGTAGTAGGTAAATTTTTCATTGAGCAACTAATATTTAGATAATAAAAAAAAATTATCTCTCCTATGTGTATAAATATCATAATTATCCATGAATTTCTATTGATTAGTAGCATTTTTCCGCTAGTTACCACAACCCTTCTCCGATGGAAAACCTTAGCATTAACTAAACCATCTTCCTTTTTTGTCTGTGTTGCATTATATCTTCTCAACTCAAGATGAGTCCAACCATAAGTTTCTCCTTGTTTGACTTTATCCTCTTTATGACTAATCATGAAATCCTTCATATGATTTGATCACCTTTTATTACCTTTATCAAATACAAACATTCTCCTTCCAAAATGCTTCTGCCAGTTCCAAGGATGTTAAAAAGATTTCCTCTTGTTGCCATCCACACTAATGCCTATAGCTTTTCTTTGATGCTGACTACCGCTACCAACTAGACTGAATAGCAATCCCTAAATATCCCTCTCTAGACCACCAACCAATGTCAGCATCCTTATGCAAGGAAGCTTGATTTCCTTATGGATTTATCTACTCATCATCTTGGCTCTTGATTGAAGATTATAATGGAACTATACTTTCATTAAAAACATAGTTTGATGTCTTTTGTTCTTCATCGCCTTTACAATTCTTCCATAAGTGTGACTATAACCTATTAGATCTAAAACCTAAAGTGAATATTTTTCACATCGCCACATAAATGGCACTCATAAAATTGCTAGAAAAGTGATGTTAAAATCATTGAGAAGATAATACGTGAACACCAAATTTTGTCCCAAATATTTAAAAATGACAAAAAATCTAAATTATGAACCTTTATTTTCTTAAAATAAAAGAAAAAAAAGATTTTAAAAAAGGAAAATTAAATGAGAAAATATTGCTTTTTATAATTTGTAATCAGCTAATATTCAAAAAAAAAAAAAAAACTAAATGCCAAAGTATGCAGCAAGGGACGAGATACTCATAGGAGAATAAAGAAAGTTTTCAGAAAGCAGAGAAAGATTAGGACAAGTCCTCTTTGTTGGGTAAGAGACCAGACCATAAAGACAAAAGTAAGAAGTTGCAAATAGAACTAAGCAAAAATGAGAACAGAAAAAAGAGCTTTGGAGATTATCATCAAAATAGAGAGTCAAATTGGAATCTTTGCTCAAAGGAAAAGGCATAGCAATATGCAGGTTGCACAACTCCAGGCACTGAGAGCAGGTATCTGGTTCTAAAACCACACTTCACAGGAAGCAAAATAAAGAAACCACAATCAACACCACCATCCTCAACCTTCATCAACCCCACAATCTCCTTCATGGTGTAATACAATAAGACCTGATGTGAACAGAGTCCAAGCTTCTTTCAACCAAAATACCCACAAACCCCCAAAAAGACAAACTTTCAAACCCAAAACAACAAAGTCAGACAGTGTTGGCTGCCACCAACTTAAGCCACAGCATCGGTCACTACTTTGTCAACCTACCGGTCTTCATCTTCCTGTCACATGTCTTACATTAGCCACCGTTTAGCCACCATGAAAGGTGTCTAAAAGCCATCGACCACCGGTCCAAGCAGCCACAACATATGTCAAAGCACCTTCGCTCCCACATATCTGAAGCTCTCCTTTTTTCATAACGGTAACAGTGGGTGTTTTATTCTTCTCAATTCTTTTCTGTAATCAAACATCCAATATCATATCTCGTTTGTTTATTATTATAGTCTTTCTTTGTTTCTGCTTTCTCTTTGTCCTTTTATTATTTTTATCAGTTATAGTATGTGTTATTAGGTGAAGAAAGGTAGTATAGCCATTAAGTGTGGACATGTATGTTTTCTTTTTCTTTTTATTGAAGTCCACCACGTACACCTAGCTATCTAGCTTAACACTGTTTATTTGCAAAAAATATGATGAAGCCTACTAACTAGATCAGCTATCTAAATAGGTCAACTTTATATTTTAAATTTAAATGTTAAAATAAATGGTTAAGTTATAAATAGTTATTAAGATAATAATAAACATTTTGAAATACGATAACTGTTGCAGGTTTTTAAAGAACGAAAAAAGTAATGACTCACATTAAGTTTCTTCTTTTTTATTTAATTGTTATTTTATTTTGTTGATTTCCCTTTATATATATCTTGATTTCTTATAGTTTATGTTACGGTATTAACAGATTTGAAATCTTAAAAAGTAAAAAATATTTTAAACAAAAACATAAAAGAAAATCTGAAATATAAAAAAGTACAAAAAAATTAAAATAAAATAAAAACACAAAAACAAGGATGGTACTATCGCACGTGTTACAATTATTGATAGTAGTGGCCTTATCTACTTTACGAAGTATATTTGTACAATATTAAAAAAATATAAAGATAAATAAAAATAAAAAAACATGAAAAATAAATCAATAAAGCTTTATTTCAAATCCACACAATGATTTTCAACGTTGGTGTATGATCATTCATCCTCAAGGGGTAATTTAACCGTGACGGTTTGTTAACTCCACATATTTCACTTTGAATTATTTTAACCGTGACGGCTTGGTGATTTAAATTTTACCGTAAAATTTATAATAAAAATATTAACGTCAAATCTATTTTTAAAAAGGATTAGCTGAGTTGAGACAGCTTGTTAATCCAATACTCTTTTGAATCATTTTAGACGTGACGACTTGGTGATTCAAAATTTATTATAAAATTTATACTAATAAAAGTAAAAATTATTGAAATCAATACAAATTATCAAAACTTAAACTTTCCATTGATTTTCTTTAAAATTACTTTCAAAAATAAAATCAATCAACACACAAACATTTTCTGAAGAACGACGTGGCTTTGAATTCCTCACTGCACCGGAGGATACGTCAGAGCGGAACTCTTTCTGTCAAGTTAAAATAAAATTTTAATAATTTAATCTTCCTACTTCCTAATCAATCTTTTTTTTAAGGGATAAAACAAATATTTTTAAAAGCTATTAATAATTCGCACGATTAATTTAAGGTAACCATTTTTTTAACGGATGTGTCAGGGGTGCAGTGGGATTAAGTTTCCACCATTCCCTGTGCATAATTAGACTCCCGAACCATTGATCTATAATTTTAAAAGATCAGTTTGCAATAAAAGGTTTTTCAATTTTTCCAAAATAAATAAAATTGGTGGTGACTCCATTATTTTAATTATTTAAATTTCGGGTCGTTACAGATGGCGACTCCGCTGGGTATTTTAGAGAGTCAAGCCTGTTTTAATTAATTGTGCGAGTTCATGGTAACTTTTATATATTTGCTTTACTTCCCTTTAGTTTCTTATTTTACTTCATTTTGTATTTCTCTTATTATTTTGCAATTTTTTTATTCTTGTTGCTTATATCTTGATATGTGTGTGAAAGTTGTGATGATTGGCTCCAACTTTAGAATAGGGAACTTTTTGTATTATTATATGCTTGCTCTCAATTTTTTGTTGTTGATTGGGTTATACACATCACCTACATATTCATCATACACGTATGAGTGGGGCCCTATACCCGAGTCTGAGTGTAACTTAAGATAGGAGAGAGGTTGTGTAGTGGTAGCCATTTTGGATGTACGTCCTGTTTGGTTATCGCGAAAATCTCGGCTAGAGTGTGACTCTTTCGTAATTATAGTCATTTTGGATGTACGTCCTGTTTGGCTATTTTTTCCGAAATGAGATATTAACTCTAGTGGCCAAAATATTTAGAGTCATTCAACCACCAAATAAAGGTATCCACTGTATAGAATGACTATTGACCATCCAATATTGACCAATTTAATACACAAAAGAGGCATATTCCTTTCTAACCCCCTATTCTCATTCTTGCACATGGCATATTGATGCATATATCCACATTTTTCAAAAACAAAATTATTGAAATATTATCTTTCATCTATTCGTACATTTTGTAAAACAAAACATGATAGACATTGCATTACATTCATATTTCCAAAATCGAAAAAATCAAAAAAGAAACAAAGAAAATTTGCATCTTGCATATTGCATATCATTCTCATTATTTCTTTCTATTTCATCTTTATAAAAAAAATGAATGATACTAATATTTTTCGCAAATCCTTTGATCAAGGAAAGACTATACCAATCAAATCTAAGTTCACAACATCAAATCTAGGATCATAATGGAGGAAAACAATCAAGAGGGGAGAGACATGTTCAAAGAGGTAGAAGAAATAAGAGAGAGGTTGAATAAGATGGAAGAAACATTGAAGGGCATACAAGAATTTCTCAATTTGCTAATGACCGGGGCACGTACTCACGCATCGATAGGGTTCAACTCGGGGATTAATTCAGCCTTAGTTCAGAAAGACAAGAAGGAGGAAGTCTGGATAGAGAAGATTGAGAAAAAGAAAAAAGCCATCCAAGGGACATGTGCTTACGAATCTCTTGGGGTAGAAGAGTTATGCTCCCCAATAGATGTTGTTGTTCCTAAAGACTTTGTTGTCCCGAATTTTGCCAAATACAACGGGAATACCAATCCGCTTCTTCATTTGAAAACCTATTGCACCAAAATGGCAATATGGTCCAAGGATGAGAAGTTTCTCCTTGGCTTCTTCCATGAGAGTTTGACTGGTCCAGCCCTAGAATGGTATATTCAACTAAATCATTCTAAAATATCTTGCTGGAAAGACTTGGCAGACATGTTCATGAATCAATATCGATTCAACATGGATATTGCTCCGACTCGGGAACAGTTAGGAGCCCTGCAAATTGAGAATGAGGAAACTTTCAAGCAATATGCCCAAAGATGGAGGACTCTCGCAGCACAAGTCCGACCACCTTTGATATTATCAGAAATGTGTTCTTACTTCATCGGCACTTTGGGGCCTCTCCATGTTGAGTCAATGGCTGGTGTTGTATACCAAGACTTTGCTGACCTTATAGCTGCCGGAGAAAGGATTGAACTTTTGGCTAAGGCTAGAAAAGTATCCATAGAGAGTAGAATTGATCCAACGAATGAGAGCTTGGAATTATCACGTGGAAGTCCAATCCAATATATGATGTGATTGCTTCTAAGCTATTATTTAGTTGTACTATTTTGAACTTATGTTTATTTTCTCGAGACATTATCTGAATTGAGTATTTGCATTTTCTTTCTTCTTCTTTCTCATTTTTGTTTCCATTCTTAACCTTCGCTTCAAGTCCAATTGCTCATTCAAGTTCTCATGCCTTTTACCTTATTGTCTTCATTTTAAATTTCTTCTTGAAAAAAAGAATCTCAAACCTTACAAATACTTTGCCACAGTACAAAAACAAAAAACAAAAATCGATTCTAGTGTGATCCCTTGATGAAATCAACCTTGAATTTGATAAGCTAATAGATGCAATCAAATGAGCACAAAAAGATGATTGCGCTACTTAATCATCTCAACTTAACTCCAAACAATTGTCAGAGGAATAATGCATTTGAAGTAACATGCGAAGGTATCAGAAAAGCATCTCAAAGATTGGTAGCAAATGCTTCCGCACATCTTATAATCAGTACCACTCTCTGTGGTCAACATTATAGACATTTGTCCAGACCAACCAACATTGATGGTAGCAAGATATTTCAAAAAAAAAAAAAATGAGAGAAGAAAGAAAAAGAAAAAAAGGAATAATAGAAAAGAAAAAAAAAGAAAAAAAGAAGCTCGTTAGATCAAAATTCCAAATGAATGGTCTAAGCAAAAATTAGGGCAAAAGAAAAAAAAAACTTGTTAGGCTACAAACCCAAAAAGGTGGTCTAAGCAAAAATTAGGGCAAAATAGACATGTGAATATTCTCATGAAACTCTTGAAGAAGACACTGAGCAGAACTTTATTTCAATGCTATTCTGGGGCAAAATGACTCAGATCAGTTGAACAAAATATGTGATGATGAACGTAGCAACAGATACATTGGTTGAATCATCAAGTGGTCACACAGAACTAATTTGGTGAAAAGTCAAGAACTAATACTGGGGCAAATTTTTGTGTTTCTTTCATAATCTTTCTCCTACTATTCTCTTTCCTCTTCCATAATTCCTATCATTTTCTTTCTCCTTCCATGTAATTTCAACTTTCATGTCAAATACATTCAATTTCTTTGTGTTGGGTCATCCATCAAAAAGAAAATTTCTTTTTCTACCCATGAATATTCATAACGTTTTCTCTCAAGCAAATAAATTTATGTTCAAGAGTACCACTTAACATTTCTTTATGGTGATAATCTTTCAGTTTTTGGGTTAAATCAAAAGATATCAGGGCAGCAAAAAAAGGAAAAAGGAAAAAAGCCTGTTAGGCTGAAAACCCAGAAGGGCGCCTAAGCAAAAGTTAGGGCGTAAAAAAAATAAGAAAAAAAAAAATAGTCCACTTTGAGTATGTACTGGACAATTCACGTTCAAGTTTTGACTTATGGATGATGAGATAAAGCTTGTGGCCACCTTAGTCACTAAAACTGGGGCAAATTTTGGATTTGCATGGGTCTCTCGAGGACATCCTTAGTAAAAAAGATAG
>JAVKPL010011147.1:0-11529 GCA_032173675.1 Gastrolobium villosum
TCCAACAAATCATCTATACGCGGCAACGGATACTTATTCTTAATAGTAACCTTGTTCAACTGTCTGTAATCCGTACATAATCTCATGGACCCATCCTTCTTCTTAACAAAGATTACCGGTGCTCCCCACGGAGACACACTCGGTCTGATAAAATTCTTACTAGACAAGTCTTCAATCTGTTTCTTTAATTCAGATAATTCTAGAGGTGACATTCGGTATGGGGCAAGAGATATAGGCCCCACACCAGGCAACAAATCAATCGCGAATTCGATTTCCCTCTCTGGGGGAAGTGCAGAATTTCATCCGGGAATACATCCTCAAATTCGGAGACAATAGGGACACCAGAAATTGGCTCCTTGTTGACACCCACTAAACCTCCCAACAAAACAAACCCGGAATCCCCTTCCTTCAAGGCCTTTACAACCTGAAGTACAGACAAATAAGGAGACTTCCCCTCTTCATCATGAGATGAGACAGAAATGGTTTTACTGCAACAGTCAATCTTCACACAATACTTAGACAACCAATCCATTCCCAAAATCAAATTCACAGATGCAAGATGCAAAACAATAAAATCGGTAGAATACTCCTTGCCTTCATACTTGAATTTCACATTTTCACAAATATATTTTTCATTAAAAACACTCCCCACAGCCGTAACAATACGCATTGGAGTTTTCATTATCGTCACAGGCAGATCAAATGCTTCCACTACATAATCAGCTACAAAAGAGTGTGTGGCACCAGAATCAAACAAGACACTAAGCATTTCATCATTAATAAAAATCATACCTCGAACCAAATTAGCTGATCTCTTAGCCTCTTGCTGAGTCACTGCATATACTCGGGCAACAGGAGGTGGAAGAGGTAGAGATGGTTCCTCAACTCTGACAGGAGTCGGAGTAACTTGAATAGCAGAAACCTGTCCCCCGTTGAAGGGGCAGTCCTTAATAAAATGCCCTGCTTGGCCACACTTATAACAGAGTCTTTGTTCCTTCCTGCATACCCCAGAATGGGCTTTTCCACATACAGAACATTGAGGAGCAGATTTAAAATTTCCGGGCTTTGAATTTCCAGCCCTCTTGAACTTACCATCAGATTGTTTAACCTGTAAACCTTTTCCTTTAGCATTTCCAGCCGTGTTTTTGGAACCAGAATTAGGAGCAGCTTGGTCCTTGCGCTTCCTTCTATAATATTCTTGGATATTTTTACACTTCTTGATAAGTGCAGCAAAAGTATCAAAAGAGTGCCCTGCAAGTTTGTCAGAAATATTATCATGTAGTCCCTTCTCAAATTTAAACATTAAGTCATCTTCAGTAGGTGGAGCTCTCTGGAAATGAGAGTATTTTGCCAGCTTATTAAATTTGTTTATGTATTCATCAATAGACATCTGGCCTTGTTTTAGCTCTTCAAATTCACCCTTCTTCCTTAATCGTGCTTCCTCAGGGAAATATTTTAACAAGAATTGCCTTTCAAATAAAGGCCAAGTAATAGCATAGCCCTGACATTCCAAGGGGTTTCGAGTATTCCTCCACCAATCAGCTGCGTCACTCTGTAGCATATACGAAGCATATAATAATTTTTGCTGGTCATCACATTCCATGACAGTAAAGATACGTTCCAATTCCTCCAACCATTGAATTGCAGCAATAGGATCAATGCCGCCCTTATAATTTGGTGGTGCATGTTTTCGAAAAGCATTCAACATCCTTTCTCTCTGTTCTCTGTTAGCAGCTGGCGGTACCACACCACCCCTGTGGCTAGATTCTTCATTTTGGTCATTATTACCTTCACCTTCCACAACAATGGGATTATGGGGAGGAGGAACAGGCTGCAGTGGTTGTGGCTCAGGTTGTGGCTGATGCAAAATCTGTGGCTGTTGCACCGGCGGTTGCAAAGGCTGTTGCTGTGGACCCTGTCCACCAGCCCTCACCTCAGCCAGAAGTAATCTCATCATGTCTATATTTGCCTGTCTACTAGCTGTCATCATTTCTAGGTTAGCCACTCTATTGGCCTCCAGCATATCTTGGTTTGCTTTCATCATAACTTCCAATTCTCGTTGTCTAGCTGCAGCCATATTTTGCTGCATTACCGTCAAAGCGGTTATCATCGGATCTGGTTGCAACGTACTTCCCCTCTGATTTACTCGGGGCCTGGCCAGGTCTGCCAAAATTGGATCTGTCGGGTTATTCGGAGGATCCGGAGTCCTTCTCGGACGAACCATAATTGCTGCATATTTCACACAAAGGAATGAGTTAGCTACGCTCACACTCAGTGATCAAACATGCATATCATAGTACTCCAAGAAAACACTCAAGAATATCACAACCCGAACAATTTATGCAATATATCACAGGCTTTTCTAAAGAAACTGCTCTGATACCATAAATGTAACATCCCCGTCTCGAGCCGGTTCAATTAACATACATATGATAAAAACAGAAACAGCGGAAGACTAACTTACGAAAATACGAGCTAACCTCTCTTTTTTTTTCCTTTTCTCTTTTAATATTTTTAAGGCGTAAACGAAAATCGGACAGAGTATCCTCTGTAAATCGGACAACCGGGAATTTTCCAATCCCACTCTTAGGAGTTCCTGATAGACAGTTTATACAATATATATATCCAGAAGTACCAGTCATGCAAATATACACAGATACCCATCCATGGGCGCATGCAAAACTTGGCTCCGTGCCACTAATCTAACAACATGCAAACCAATACATAATTACATCTGAATACTATATAATCATATAGACGTGCCTGAATACAAAAATGTACATGCATCAACTGAAGAACATGTACAAGACATATACAGGCCATATGCAAAATAAAGGATCTAACATCATGATCCATAAAATACGGAAATACGAAAAACATAAATGCACTCCAAAAAGTAGCAGCCTATAGCTACTAAAATTGATCCATCAACTGCCTCAGCCACGTGTCGCGTCTCTGCCTAATGAGGGCTCAGCGACAGTCTGGGAACTTGAAATCATGTCCCCAAAGAGGGGTGAGATAAAAAATCTCAATAAGCTCCAGGTTTGTAGAGAATTCTCCATACCCCTGGCTCGCTCCTGCATAAAAGTCAGATACAGAGTATACAATGCTCATATAACAGATATCAGAATAGAACAAAACCTATATCCATATCATATCAGAGGCGTGCGCCGTCATTCCCAAGGGAGGACCCCAAGCAGAAATTAACGCACGTGTTCCCAAGGGAGGACCCCAAGCGGAACCAGAACGTATCAGAGATGTACATCGTCAATCTCAGGGAAACCCCAAGAAGACATCAGTGTACCATATATCAAAGGCTAGAGATTATTTCAGAATTCATATTACAAAAATCATATTACAGAAATCATATCAGAACAAGTCATATTAGGTTATCAAATAACTCTATATGAATGCACCTATACAAAGTATCAAAACAACAATCATACAATCCAATCATAGTCCATTAACCATGGTGGAGCACTCAAGCAGGAAAAGACTCCTTAAACATAGAGCTTACCTCTTGAAGCTTTTCAATCCGCTTACTTGTGACACAAGTTACTTATGTAAATCTTCAAGAGATTTCGATTCTTATCCGTCCCTAGGTACACCTAGAGCAAGAACCCACAAATACAAATCAATCAAATGCTATCATGCCTAGATTTTACATACGGCATGCATTTTATCGCTTATATCTGTTTCTTTACGTTTTTGTCAATCCTATGCCAATACACAAGTCATATACTAATTCTTTTCAAACTTACATATAGAACCCCCAAAGCTAGTTAGCATAAAACCACTAACTCTTAGTGGGCATTTCTCATTTTACACATACTTATCATGTCCTCTACATAACTTACAAATGATAATTTCAAGTCCAATACAATTCCAACCCATTTACTTCTTTAAAGGTTGAAAATGACACATGTAGGTGTGTTCATGACTTTTTCTCAAGCTATCTTTTGTTAGTAACCATTCCCTTCATCACTACATCGAATACCCATCATAATCTCTTATTTAAATATCACTAGATACCTCATTTGTACCTATTTCATGATGAGGACAGATTTGCACTCATAAGTGTTTACCATCTTTTTATGCTTTTATTTCCCCCTATGCATAACTCCAATTAAGTAAATAATCCTTAATCAACCTCAAGACACATAAACACATATTCAAACATATTAAAGCATGATATTCCTTGTTCTTTTTCCTCTTGGCCAGAATAATTATATATAGGAATCATGTCTTTTTCTGTAACTTTCATCACTTTTACTAATCCTAATTCACACCACTTATGAATTTTTTACATACAAGGTATTATTTTCACTTTGTCATTTCATCAAACACTTGGTCTACCTATTTTATTTTACAAAGGCTGAATTATGTATTAAAGTAATCCATCCATTTTTTCTTAATTTTCACATTCTTTCTCAATACTTTTTCAACTACTACCAACAACAAAGCTCCATGAACCACTTCCACAACAAAAATACTCATTTAACATCATTTACCAAAACCTCCATGAAAACTATGAAACCTCAAGAAAAACTAAATAATATCTTGAAATTTAATCAACCAAATTCAAGTTTCATACCTTAAATAAGCTTACCAAGACCTAGAGACCATTTCCCATCATTCAAACCTTGAAAACCTCCCATTTTTTTTTGCTGTGAACAGTAACAGGGGCGCATGAAGAAGAGGAGAAATCAGCCACAAGACAGCCCCATTTGATGGTCTAAAACTAAGGTTAGGTTACTCACTTCCTAAGCTTTCTTTTTTGTGTAGAGAGATGGACCTAAAAGTGGCTAAAAGTGGAGCTCCATGCTTGCCCTTTTCCCTCCTTGAAGCGTCGCCAGAGAAAAGAAAGAAAAAGAAGGAGAATGTCGCGTGGGAGAGAGAGAGGAAAAGAGGTGACCATGTATATTAAGTGAGAATGTGTTTTAATTTGTTCTATTGGGCTTTTTAACTTAACTAACACTATTATTTTTATTTTAACCCACTTTGACCCAACTAAATTTAATTTAGTAATATTAACTTGGATATTAAATGACTTTTGGCATAAATTGAATTTTCTCATTTTTGAGCTTTACCGGTAATTTAACAGTAGTATAATTTACCGGTAAAAATCACTATTCACAAATTTTCTCAAAATTTGCTACATTACACAAAATTGCATTCTGAATCCAATTCTAATATTTATATGATCAAAATAAATCTCTAATTATCAAAATCGCAGGTTAGGGTTGTTATAATGTTTGACTCTGGTACACCCTTTCTTATAAGTAAAGAAATTGCTTGAACAGCCGAATTACCTAAAGATGAAAATTTTCTAAAGTTAATCCAAATGAAAACCAGCAACCAAATATCAAAATTTTCAATCCACCCTTATTAGGATCAGGATCCTTTTACATCAGTATAAATTACGTTCACAATTTTGGTCATTGATCCTATTTATATCTAACTGCTCTGATTTATTAAATATGTAAGCAGTTAGATGCAAGCATATCAATGACCAAGATTTGATGTAAAACTTCTTATTTTTATACTGGTGTAAGAATAATCTACCCCCACTTATTATGCTAACTACTGTGTAAAAAAACAAGCAAATGACAAACCTGTGCCAAGGATAGGGTCCAACAGCAACACATGCCTATCTGAGATATCATTTGGCAACTTTTCATATATTAGCTGCTCAATGATCAAAGGATAAGACGTCAGTGATCAAAAAATGAAAAAACATAGATATGTACCAAAGCATACATGTGGATGGACAAACCTGCTGACCATTGTCACCTTCTCTGTGAATTAGAATTTTCCCAATCTTGATACCTTTACAGCATGCTCGTAAAGCATTCTCCATACTCTCCCCTCTGAAATTAGCAGCATATACTGAATATAATGACACAAAGAGCTTTTCTAAACAATAAACTAATAACTAAAGAGATTTAAATTCACATCAAACATAGGAGGGGTGGATTTGGATTACAATTTCAAGGTGAAGAAATGCCACCACATGCAATCCAATGAATTTGGTACTTCTAAACCCAAATCAACGTAAAGATATTCTCTATATTTATTGAATTATTCAAGATCATTAAGAGAAGATATTTAAGTCAATAATTGGAAGCAAGGATGAAAATGTTTAATGAAATGCCCAAGTGAATCCAACTTTTGACTAGACTAATACCTCCTGATGACAGAGACACCATACAACCTCTTACAAAAATCCACACCAGTGTATACAGAACCTGCATTTGAGGACAAGAATTAACAGTTACCATAAAAAGGTATAAACATGAAACAAACGAACACTATTTTGTAAATTGAAGAACAAGAATGAACCTTGTTGGTTCCTTGCAACAGTTTGCAAGTACATGCGCAAGCATACGCGACAACAAGTAATATAGGGCTTTTATGAGTCCCAAATATCGTTCCCTCAAGGATCTATTGCATTTTTCTAACTTGACTAATTAGTGATCGTTAATCAGCACAAAATTTAAAAATAAAATCAAATTAAAAAATGATTGGAAGTTTAGTTATAAACAGAAAAAGATTTAAATGCCAAAGATTTTTTTTATAAATGAATCAGTAACTAGAAATTTAAGAGAGTTATGGTGAATTTTTACTGAGAGTAATTCTGAAATGTATAGAATAATTTCTAAAGAAAAATAGGTTGAGTTTCGGTTTCCCTTCCCCACAGCCTCCAAATAAGTGCTAAAACATTTTCCTAAAATCAATTCCCATGTGTTGAACCCTCTCTAACTGCTTTTAATCTCTTAAAAACATTATTATCATTTACCATCAATTGCACATCTCTGTGCTAAAAAAAGGAATGAACATTAAATCCAACCAACACATCATGGAGGCTGGCTGTTCTCATCTCTGAGTAACATCCCTTGAGAATTTTCACCCTCAAGTCCGTGTGTTCAACACAGTTCTGACTTTAGTCATTTCTCAATGACTAAATCCTGAAATATTATCCTATAATCATGCCTTAAAAATAGCATAAGTGAAAATTTACACAGCATTGAACAAAATGGGAATCAATACTAAGCAACTGAAATTTACACAAATTCAAGACTGAGGTTCGGGTACCTACACCCAACCTTAATGAAATTAGCTCATACCCATAAGGGTTAAGCTATAAACTACAACTGAATGTTCAAATTAAAAACTAAAAACGCAGAAATCAAAGGTGCAGCAAGAGTCCTAACAACCGGACAACCTCACTGCTGCACCAACAAGTTCAGCACAAAAATATGCATTACAGAGAATAAAAATAAAAAACCCCAAATGAAATGTCTACAGAGGATTCAGAAACGATAGATGCAGAAAAGATCCAGATCCTCACATTCACTATTCTTCCACTATTTATAGCACCCTCCTCATACATGCATGGGTTGTGGGCCCTCTCCTTGCAGCTTCCACGTATTGCGTTCCTTGCTGCAGATCGCACAAATAGCTTTTTGCTCCACGATTTCACAAGGGATCCTCCTAACGATTTCTCTTTCCACAATCGTACTGACCTCCACGTCACTATTCGGTTAGGGTTAAGCTTCTAGAACGATGGTCAAGTGAACCGCTTACCAGAAAGGGGGGTTTTTTTTTCCGCGGATGGTTCAGAAGAATGGGTTCAGTGGTGGAGTTGTGGCTGTGAGAGAGGAAGGGCTATGGAGTGGCTGTGGATTAGGGAACGAGCGGTGAGAAGAAAAACCAGGGCACACCAGACCCAGCCGAACGCCTCCTTTGGTTGTTTTGGAATGGGCTCAATTCTTTTTGGGCTTTTCTTTTTTTTAAAAACCGACCCAGCCCACTTGCTTATACTTCCTGCTGCTTATTTTAGTTTGGGCTAAGTTTGCATCCACATCATTCTTGTCTTTTTCTTGAACAGAATTAATAATTTGGGCCTGCAAAATACACAATCAGCCCATTAGCACTTAAACTCAGAATCTTTCATTTTCATGTAATATTTGGGGTTTATATTAATAAAAGATATCCTTTTAATTACCATTTTAATATCAACACACATGTTCTAAGTCACAAATCATGAACTTATCACACCCCCAAACTTACATTGTTGCTTGTCCTCAAGTAACAAAGAAAATCATCATTATAATCACTCTCCACATTACTTATGGCTGCTCAGAATTCACAACCAACTAAAACCTTCTCTAACACCATTTCAATGTTCAACTTTCTCGAAACTTTTAGTGAATCATATTAACACAAAGATCAAAGAACAGAGGGGTGTACTTAATCCAGCAGTTTAATCAATCACAACCAGACAGCTTGGTGATCCTTGTTATTCATCAAAATACTCAACCACAGTGTGTGAATTACAAATGCATGAATATCTCAAAAGGCTGTATAAAATGACAAGAGAGATCTTTGAAAAACAATCACTTCTTAACACAACATGCAGTATTTTTCAAAAGGCAATAGAGATGGTAACTTTTCACACCCTCACTTAATCACAAAAGTATTCACTCTATGCTCAAGGGTCCTGTTTCTCTCAATCCAACACTGGGAAAAGATGTAACATAGGCTTGCTAAGATGCTCTTGTCTTCTAAGTGACACACAGACCTAAGCTAAATCAAAGGGTCTTGCATAGGTTGTAATTTGGCTGAGGTGGGGGTGGAGAATTTGTGGGGAATTGGCTAACTTAGTTACAATGGAAATGAAACAAAATCGTGAAGCATAATCAAACAATTCAATGGCTGCTACTTTGACAGCTATTTTTTTTTTGTGAGGGCTGAATTTTTTTACATTAAAGATTTCTCAAACCCTCAAAGTATTGTTCCAACTCTTTTTCTTTTCTTTTGAAACTAAACTTTTCATTTTATTAGCAGTTTCTTACTTTTTTTCTATTGCAGCCAACAATACTTGCTTCTTTTTTCAATTCCATCGTAACTAAGAGGTGTGGTAGATAGTGGGATAGGGTAAGTTGTGGATATGTAAGAAGAAAAGGTTAAAGGCTCAACATGGGATTTTCAATGGATGATGATTTAAGGATGGCTTTTTGGTTTGGAAGTGGTTTAGCAAAACAACAAAAATGCCCTCATCATTTTAAACTTAAGCAAGTGCTACACTTCTTCAACTAAGCATCAGAGCAAGTTCTGCCTCACTACCCCAATATAAACCTCTCATAAAAAATATTTGGGTGTGTAGGCTCAATATCTCACAGTGTTGGTCAAGTCACCATCTCACATGTCTATTGTTAAAATTCACACTTTGCATTAATCAACTGAATTTCTCAATCTCTCATTGCCATTACCACTACAACCAAAAATCCACTCATGTCATTCTACACTCACACAACTGCCTGCATTCTTTTCTTTTTCTTTTTTAAAAAAAAAAAAACTCAACTGACTCATTGTGAAACAGACCAATTACTACCCAACATCATACACTCCTCATTCACTATGCACTCAGCTCTCAGTCAACAAAACAACAAACAAGAATAAAAACATCAACTAAACTCAAAACAGCAAATCAACTAAACTCAAAACAGCAAATCAACTAAACTCAAAATAGCAAATCAACTATTCACAAAAACTTTCTTCACCCCCAAACTTGAAATGGACAGTGTCCTCACTGTCTTACTGCCCACCAGGTACCAAAATTGTATGACAAATCAAAATAAGGAACCTGGGGCCAGAAAGACGTTCTGGCCTAATCCTCCATATAATCTGAGTCTTCAGACTCAGATTGTTCAAATTCTTCTGAGGCAGATGGGGTTGGAGTGTTATCTTCTTCATCAGTCTCTTCTTCTTCCTCAATAATAGGCTGACTCCTTGGCTGTGATTTCCCTCTTTTTCTGGCAGAAGGGGTTGTCTCAGGTTGAGCAGCAGGTTGATCTGCAGCAGGTGGAGCAGAGGGTTGACCTTGAGATGCAGCTCTGGTATGAAAAAATTCTTGTACCTGAGGGTCAGCATAGATAGACACTGGAGGAAAAGTAAGATTGAGAGGAAAAATGGGCATGGCAGGAAAATTAACAAAAGTACTTCGAAAAAATTCATTCAACAGTCTATCACGATCAGCCATGTATTTATAAAACCTCATTTGATCATTTAACACACCAAAAAATTGTTCATAAGTTTTCTTGAACAACACATTAGTGTGGTCATGATCTTCCCTTAATTCCTTTAACATTGTGTACATCCAAGTAAGATCATTGTGAAGCCACCCTGGACAAGTATAGTCAACCTTGGGGCTGGCTTCAAAATCTTTCTCAGAAACAGGGGGTGGAGGAGATGGAGGTTCAGAAAATTGTGTTGAAGGCCCTGCCCAAGAATATCTTTTTTTCTTTTCTTGTTACTGCACTCAGGCTCTTCCTTAAGCACAGATTTGCCTTTTTTTGACAAAGAAGGGGAGGGTTGAGGTACATCAGGCAGAACCTCTTTAACAAACTCTTTTTCAGAATTTGTTACAATCCCCTTTTTTAACTTGGAAATGCAAACAAGGTTTATCATTTCTTTAATACTCACCATTTTATCCCCGGTGTCATCAGTAACACCTTTTAATTTGCACAACCCAGAAATAAAACTTGGGAACCACAACTTCCCTTTTTTATGGGAAGCACACACACCAATTCCTTTATGAATAAGAGGTGCAGCATCTACTTTCTTTCCAGTAAGTAGACACCACAGCAGAATGGCCCTATCTTTTGTCACAAGGTGGACATGAGTGGTAGGGAGAAGTCTTGCTCGAATGAAATGATACCATACTTGGGCTTTCTCCACCAAATATTTTTTGTGGATAGTATGGTTATCCTTGATAATATCCCACTGCGTGCCCGGGACAACAATGGTGAGCAAGACTTCTTGAAGGAAGGTACGGTCAGTTTTCTTCCTGAAAACATGAAACTCATCACCAGGCTTGGATTGAAGAGAATAAAATTCTCTTATTGCTTTTGGCCCAAAAGCTATCTTAACCCTACACACCACCTCAGATTGTGTTTTCTCAACAATTTCAGCATAAAATTCTTGAATGACATTGATGTTGGCTACATTCTGGGGGTGTAAGTAAAATTGCTCCCACTTTTGGGTGTGTACCACTTCATAGACATATGAAGGGTAAGAGTTATGTCCCTCAAATCCCTTATCTGGGATTGGTTCCCTCAGTCTCATTATCTCTTCAAGCCTCTGCATTGTGAGTGCAGAGGTGAAGGATGTGATAGAGTGACTCTCCGGATCATTTGTGGAGTGTTTAGACTTGGAATCATAGGATCCACCACTCCTTAGATTCTTTCGAACCATGATTTTTATCTTAAAAAAATAATAATAAAAAAACAAAAACAAAATGGCTAGCAGAATAACAGAGAAGGAGTATATGTCACCAGTAGTGTCAAACACCCCCAAACTCAGTCCTGAAACACCTGCCAAAACAACAAAAATAAATTGATCAGTAAATTATTTTTTTTTTTGAACAAAATTTCAAATAAAACACAAACATGTATATACAAACAGAAACCAAAAGGAGCTTAAAAAAAAATTTATAAAGCCTTAAGCTAGACTCTTTACTCCTTG
>JAVKPL010011148.1:0-11506 GCA_032173675.1 Gastrolobium villosum
TTTTTGATTTACATGTTGTTCAGGATTTCAAGAAAATAATTACTTGTGGGGACTCTTCAGAGAAAAGCAAACTTCTCCATAGTCTAAAACTTGTCATAACCATGTGTATCTATTTAGTTTTACTTAACGTTTTTTGAGAAAATATGGTAGCATGTTGAGAATTTTGAACTAGAGAGGATATGATCGATGGCGATGAAAAGAGAATGCCTAAATATGTGTTTTTTTGTTAATGATTTTACATTTTTACATTTTGTGTTGAGTTGATATATTTTTATTGATGATTACAAATATATCACTTTATTTTAGAGCCGTCAAAATGGGCCACCCCGGCCTGTCCCGTTAGGCCCTAACCCGCACGGGCCAGGGCCAAAAAGCCCGCATATTAAATAGCCCGCACGGGCCAGAAAATCATATAACCCCACGGGTTAGGGCCAGCTTGCGGGCCAAAAATCAATTTTGAAAAAATCTATTATTGAATTTAAAATCCACTTAATCCAGTATAAAAATAAATAAGAAAAAAGTTATAAATTTCACGTATTAACATCATGACTCCAAATATCCCTGTTCTGTTAATACTCCCAATCAATATCATACAAAATGTCATTGATTTAACTATTATAAATAAGAAAAGAGTTATAGCCATAATCAGATGAGCGCACACACATATGCTTGTACTATTTTATTATTATATTGGAAGGAAAGCATGCAAGGAAATGCAGTGAAGATATGATTGTAATTATTTGGCAAAGCAAAGGACAAAGGTTATAAAGCCTAGTATGATGTGGAAGACTAGGAGCTAGGAGGGAAGGCCAATGTGTACAACAAGAATGACTCCGCAAGCAAAGAAAATGTGTTATTTTGTTCTGTGATTGTTTGTTGGTTGGTTTTACTTCTTTCCGTTAATATTGTGTGTTTTGTTGTGGGTTCATCTTTTAAATTAAGAACCACCTAGATTATTCGGTACAACTCTGGGTATCATACTATTATTATGTAACATGATAATAATGTTATGAATGTGTGTTGTTAACTTTGTGAGTTATAATTGTTTTATATATACTATTAATAACGGTTAATGTTAAAAATAATAAGTATTGTAACGACCCAAATTTTAAATAAATAAAACAATGGAGTCGCCACCAATTTTATTTTAGTGGAAAAATTGGAAAACCTTTTATTGCAAACTGGTCTTAAAATTATAGATCAAAGGTTTGGGAGTCTAATTATGCGCAGGGAAGGGTGAAAACTAAATCCCACTGCTCCCTTGACACATCCGTTTTAAAACGGTTACATTAAATTAATTGTGCGAATTGTTAATAGCTTTTAAAAATATTGTTTTATCCCTTAAAAAATAATTATTATTATTTAAGAAATGAGAAGGCTAAATTATCAAAATTTTATTTTAGCTTGACGGAAATGGTTCCGCTCCGATGTATCCTCCAGGCAGTTAGGAATTCAAAGCTACGTCATTATGTAGAAAATGTTGGTGTGTTAATTGATTTTACTTTTGAAAGTAATTTTAAAGAAAGTTATTGGAAAGTTTAGGCTTTGATGATTTATATTTATTTCAATAATTTTTATTTTTATATTGTATATTTTGCTTGAAATTTTGAGTTACCAAGCTGTCACGGCTAAAATGATTCAAAAGTTATGGGATTAACAAGCTGTCTCAACTCAGCTAATCCTTCTAAAAATAGTTTGACGTTATTATTCTTTATTATAAATTTTGAATCATCAAGCCATCACGGCTAAAATAATTCAAAAGATTATGGGATTAACAAGCTGTCTCAACTCAGCTAATCCCTTTTTTTTAAAATAGATTTTACGTTATTATTTTTTTGATATAAATTTATGATATTTTTGAATCGCCAAACCGTCACGACTAAAATGATTCAAAAGATTACGGGATTAACAAACCGTCACGATCAAATTATCCGTTGAGGATCGATGACTATTATATCAATGTTGAAAATCATTGGATGGATTTAAAATAAAGTTCTATTGATTTATTTTCCATATTTTTATTTTTTATATTTTTTAATATTGCATATTATACATGTTGTAACGTAAACAGAAATCACTACTATTAAAAAAGTAACCGGCGATACTATCACCCTTGCTTTTTTTTTAAATTTTTTTTTACTTTTTTATATTTCAGATTTTGTTAATACGTAACATGTACCACAAGGAATTAATGAATGTAGGAAAGAAAATCAATAAAATAATAATAAAGAAATTACAAAAAAAAACCAATCAGTATTTTCTCATTTTTTAAAAATCTTAAGCAGTATTTCGCATTTCAAAATGTTTATTATGATCTTATTAATTATTTTATAATTTAACATAATTTATTTTAATATTTAAATTTAAAATCTAAAAGTGACCTCTTTACTCCTTAGATGGCTAGCTGATCTAGTTAATAGGCTTCATCAATAATTTTTTTTTTTTTTTATAAAGAGCGTTAAGCTAGATAGTAAACAAAAGAGATATTTTATGTTTGATTACATAAAGGAAATTAGAAGAATAAAACAAACACCCACTGAAACAAAAGATGCGAGGAGGGTTTGGATGTGTTGCAGTGGAGTCTATAGCGCAGCGGCTGAGCTCCTTGCAGTCTGACGGTGAAGCGATGTTAAATGCACGGTGGAGCTCGTGGTGGTCAACGGCTTGTGTTGGTGGCAACGGTCACCGGTGACTTTCCTCTCTCCCTTCTTGGGCTTATGTTTTAATTCTTTTTTTCTCACGGAGCCTAACACTAACTCTAACTCTTATATAAGAAAACAGTACCCTTTCCTCCTTGCGCCCAATGGATTTAAGGAAGAGTTGGATTCCATGCATTCATTCCAAGACACCCAAGCGTACCCAGTGCGATAGCGCCTTACAAAGGAAAAGATAGCTAGGTAAATCAGAGGCAATTTTGTCATTCTTTTATTTGGGATAAAATTTGTGCCCACAATTTATATTTACTTTCTATTTTTTTTTGACTTTTAAAATTATTTCCTTATTTACTCAAAGATATAGTAAGATATGATTTTTCTTATTTAAGGAAACAAATTGAAATCATTATTATATGGAATTAGTGTCGTATCCAATCTCATTATTTCAAAAAATTATCAATTTAATTTGTTTCCCATTCCACCACTCAACATATATTATATAAGTTTTTTTTTTTTTTGCTTAGTCTATTCTCTTGTTTCTTTTTTTATATACCTAATCAAATATTTGATTTTGGGCATTAGAATCCAAGAATTTTTACGATTTTACAAATTTTTGGGCTTTGATAAATTGATTGGTACATACACGGATACAATATTATTGAAAAGGTTTTCAGTATATTGATATTGAATAAATTACGCGAGGAATAAGTAGTATTTATACAAGAAAAAATAGCTAAGCATGAATTAGCTATGTGTAACGCCCTCCCTTGTATGCATCCAAGAGAGTCGTTTGCTAAGCGGAATTAGAGTCCTTGACGACATATAAGCTACTAAAAATTTCTTATTCTAACTTCAAATCCGTAAAACGTTTCGAAATTATTATCACTTCTGTTTGGACGATAAAAAATATTTCAAGTGATTTAGAAAGAGCACATTGGGGGCTTCGCGTGCATATAAAATAATAGTAAATCGGAGTTCGTTTGCACCTTGAAACATAACCCCTAAGGTGCACTGTAAAAATTCAGCACTTAGGCGTTCAAAAATTCCTTTTTCAAACGTTTTCCAAAACAGCCGCTGTTCATACAAGATCAAAACAAAATAGAAGGTGATAAAGTCTACAGTCATCCATGAGTACCAAAATATTAAGCATTACAGTCATCCAATCAATCAAACAGTAATAGTGAAAGTCCATGCATCAGCAAGCAACAACAAACATCACGTCTTCAAATGCTTTTACGTCCTCCTGCCATTTAGGAAAATAGCAGCCCCAAAGGGGTGAGAATAATCCCAGTAGTGTGGCAACAAAACCAATAATATAACAGTATTAACTAGGCACAAAATCATAAACAGTCACCTCAACATATCCTTGTTCCTTTTCCTTTTTCCTTTTCATCATATATATATATTGCGTATATAACGCCTTTCCTTTGCGCTTTTAGCACCGTCGTGCGCGCACTTCACAGTGGACATCTTATACATGGCACCTGAGCTCGGTGGATTCCAACTGTGGGCCTATGCGGACTGATGCCAAGTGTCCCATACCCTGGTACCTTAGGGATGCCTATATGATGCTTGCTCAAACACATGGTCCTATACATAACTATTCTAAAATGCAAGGCTTATATGATCTTGGTACATGCATGCCATGCTATGCTTTCACACACAAAGCGTAAAAATAAATGCGGTATGATGTAAGGTGCATGCTTATATACTTGTCATATACGTTATGCTGCCACATAACAACTTTACCTCATAATCATATTGCCTTCAAGGCACATTCTTGGCAGTTTACTTTCATCATAAGGAACATAATACTTTTACGGAGTATGGAGCATCATGTCACAACTTTATACCAGTAGTCAATAGTCACATTAGGTAATATCGCCTGACACTTACCTTTCGCGCTTTAAATAATACCAAACAGCAGCGAACTATCTCACTTCTTATGCGCACCTAAACCAATTACAATCAATCATTTACAGCGACGTTTTACAGCAGAAATAGTGAGCATACAGCAACGTTTTACAGCAGAAACAGTGAGCATACAGCAACGTTTTACAGCAGGAACAGTGAGCATACAGCAACGTTTTACAGCAGAAACAGTGAGCATACAGCAACGTTTTACAGCAGGTACAGTGAGCATAAAACAGTGGCGTTGTTCTTAAAACAGTGTGCAGAAAACAGTGAGTTGTTCTTTAAAAACAGTGAGCAGAAAACAGTGACGTTTTCCTTAAAAACAGTGGGCAGAAACAATGTCGTTTTACAGCAGAAAAAAAGTAGCACCTTACAGCAGCAAACAGTGACATTTTCAAACAGAAACAGAGACATCTTGAACATCAAAACAGTGGAAGAAACAGTGGCATTTGAGCGTCAAAACAGTGACATAATCAGTGGCATTTGAACATCAAAACGGTGACATAAACAGTGGCATTTGAACCTCAAAACAGTGACATAAGTAGTGGTATTTGCACATCAAAACAGTGGCATGAATGGTAGCATTTGAACATCAAAACAGTGACATAAGTAGTGATTTTTGAATATCAAAACAGTGGCATAAGTAGTGATTTTTGAACATCAAACAGTTACATAAGTGGTGATTTTTGAACATCAAAACAGTGGCATAAGTGGTGATTTTTGAACATCAAAACAGTGGCATAAATAGGAGTATTTGAACATCAAGACAGTGGCATAAAGAGTAGTATTTGAACATCAAAACAGTGGCATGAAGAGTAGTATTTGAACATCAAGATGGTGACCATTTTATGCAGAAACAGTGACACATTAAGTACTAAAACAGTGAGAATGTTGTGCAGAAACAATGGTATGTGAGGTACTAAAACAATGGGTATTTTGTGCAGAAACAGTGGCAGCAAAATGGTGATCATTTCAAACAGATACAGTGGTATGTTTATCCTCAAAATAGTGGCACTTTCACACAGAAACAGTGGCATCAAATCAAGCATAGCAAGGAGACTAAAGCATACAAGTTATCATCAAATAGCTCCACCATTATACCTTCACCATGCTCATTCAAGAATCCACAACATAACAAGGCAGAATCAAGGAGAGTTCACAAGATAAAAGACATCTCAAGCACACACATGGTTACACAAAATGAAAGAAGTCTAAGTTCTAAGCTTACCTCTTGTAGCACACCCTAGTTGATCAAAGATTGCACACAACACCTTCTAGTTCCACCCAACAACACGTTCACCCTTCCTATAGGATGGTCTATGCGCACAAAATGGTGAGGAGAACAATTTGGGCAGACTCCAAAGGTGAGGAACTCGGCTGGACAGTGAGGAAAAGAGAAGAAAAAGCTTGCACTTACTTGGTGTTTTAGGCCACGGTTTGAGAGATGTGAGGAAGATGAGTTAGCAAAGTCTTTCTTTCTCCTAGAGCTCTTGCATTCACGGTTTGAGAAGTGGGGGAAGAGGAAGAAAGTTGGCTGAATATGGAAAGTGAGGAAGGCTCCTCTTGTGCGCACAAGATAAAGAGGAGGGAGGAAGGGTTGGAATGATGAAACATCATGACAAATTCTGATTCCTTGTGGAAGTGGGGCTGCAAGTTTGGTCAAAACAAGCAATGAGCTTGCTTCTTGCACACTCTAGGCGCATGCAAGGAGGGTGGAAGGGAGGAGTTGCCACCTTGTGCACATGCAAGGTTGGTCTCTTGGTCAACAAGCTATGCAGATTTTGTGTCATAAGAAATCTGATTTGGGGCCTCCATGTGCGCCTAAGTGATGAGGATGCAGCCCAAAAGAAAAGCTAAGGAGTACAAGTGTCTTCCATGCAATAAGGTTGAAGGCAAATGGTGCACATGCTAGGAGGTGAGGTGGCGGTCATGCAAAGGCCAAGTTGGAAGATTTTCTAAGGTTTATCTACTTCTTATGCGCATGGATGAGTGGGAAAGATATCTCTTGCCATGTGGAAGTTCCTTGCTACACAAGACAGCCTTGTAGGACAAAGCTTAAGGGAGGTAAGAGTGGATGTAGCATTGGGCTGATTTAGCTTGACCCAAGGACCCTTTGGGCCATCGGCCACCACAAGGAAAGGTCCAACAAAACAAGCCTAAAGGTGACTAATCCAACCACTAGCCCACTTCCCAAGCCCTTTAAGCACCAAAGCCTTATAACATAACAATCAAATTACTCATATGATTTTAATAAAAGTTCACATGCCTACATATGTACATTCCTATCATTTTAATTTAAATACTTCACTAACTTACCTTAGTCTCATCCTAGGGTAAAGGTCATGTAATTCGCAAGCCACCAAACATAAACCAAAAATTCGAATTCTACACATGCATCTATATCATTATAACATTCATGTATTTTACTAATTATGTGGGATGTTACACTCTCCCCACCAAATAGGAATTTTGTCCGCAAAATAAACTTACTTAGGAGCTAAACAGTTCTGGATAGCGATTCTGAATGTCGTCCTCGCGCTCTCAAGTGGCTTCAGCTGCCGATTTGTTGTTCCACAATACTTTCACCAAAGGAATCTCTTTAGAACGAAGTCGCTTGACGGATCGTTCAAGAATTTGGAACGGTTGCACTTGATACTTCAGATTTTCCTTTAATTCCACTTCTTCAGGCCGTAACACGTGAGATGGATCAGAGAGGTATCTCCGTAGCTGCGACACATGAAATACATTGTGAATTCCTGACAGATTGGGTGGTAAAGCCAACCGGTATGCAGACTCTCCAATCCGGTCCATAATCAGATACGGTCCTAAGTACCGTGGACTTAATTTCTTTACTCCCATTCTCCTTCCGAGTCCCGATGTAGGTGTGATTCTCAAAAATACATGGTCTCCGACTTCGAAAGATAGGGGCTTATGACGCTTGTCGTAATAACTCTTCTGTCTGGCCTGAGCCCGCTGCATATTTTCCCGAATCTTCTTTACCTGTTCGGATGTTTCTTGAATTAGATCAGGTCCTAACATACTTCGCTCACCCACTTCAGTCCAGCATAAAGGGGATCTGCATTTTCTCCCATACAAAGCTTCATACGGTGCCATCTGAATACTGGAATGGTAGCTGTTGTTGTAAGCAAATTCAATCAAAGAAAGATAATTATCCCAGCTGCCTCCTAACTCCAAAACGCATGCTCGCAACATGTCCTCTACAGCTTGAATGGTGCGTTCTGTCTGACCATCGGTCTGCGGATGATAAGCAGTACTCAATCTCAAGTGGGTCCCTAAAGCCCTTTGAAAAGACTCCCAGAACTTAGAGGTAAACTTGGGATCACGATCACTGACAATACTAGTAGGAACTCCGTGCAGCTTCACAATCTCCTGCAGGTAAATTCTGGCAAGCCTCTCTGTATTATATGTGGTTCTAACACACAAGAAATGAGCTGACTTCGTTAAACGATCAACAATCACCCAGATAGCATCATATCCTTCTCGTGTCCGAGGAAGTCCAACTACAAAATCCATCGCAATACTGTCCCACTTCCACTCGGGAATCTCCAAATGTTGCAGGAGTCCCGAAGGTTTCTGATGTTCGTACTTCACCTTCTGACAAGTTAGACATCGAGATACATGCTCAGCAATGTCACGCTTCATACCCGGCCACCAAAACGAGGTCTTCAAATCATGGTACATCTTCGTGGATCCAGGATGAACGACATATTTACCCTTATGAGCCTCCTGCAAAACTTCTTGCTTCAACTCTTCATTCGGCACAACTAACCGGCCTTGAAATCTCCAAATATCATTCTCATCCCTTACTACATCTTGATTGCCAACCAATTCCCAGACTAACTCTTCATCTCTCTGAGCCTCCTTAATTCTACTGAGCAACTCATTCTCCACCTTTATATTTCCCAACCTTATGCTATGCCCTCTCTCGTCTACAGATAAATTCAAATCTCGAAAGGCCTCAAACAATTTTAGTTCTTCCATCATCAGAGTTGCAGTGTGCAGTGTCTTCCTACTCAGAGCATCAGCTACCACGTTTGCCTTTCCTGGGTGGTATTTAAGTTCAAACTCATAGTCCTTCAGAAATTCCATCCACCGTCGTTGCCGCATATTCAGTTCCTTCTGATCGAACAAGTACTTCAGACTCTTGTGATCGCTGAACACGTCAAACTGCGAACCATACAAGTGGTGCCTCCAGATTTTAAGTGTGAACACTATAGCTGCTAACTCCAAATCATGCGTAGGATAATTTTCTTCGTGAGGCTTTAGTTGTCGAGAAGCATAAGCTACCGCCATACGATCCTGCATCAACACGTATCCAAGTCCTTTCAGCGACGCATCACAGTATACTTCGAACTTTCGGGTAGGATCCGGAATCGTGAGTACGGGGGCACTTGTTAACCTGCTCTTCAGTTCCATGAAACATTCTTCACAAGCTTCAGTCCACTCAAAAGGCTTATCCTTCCGAGTGAGACGGGTAAGGGGTTGCACTAACTGAGAGAAATTCTGGATAAACCTTCGATAATATCCAGCAAGACCTAAGAAACTCCTTACTTCAGTGACAGTCTTGGGTCGTTCCCAATTCATGACAGCTTCAACCTTGCTGGGGTCCACAACAATACCTTCTGTTGAAATGACATGGCCCAGAAACTGGACCTCTTTAAGCCAAAACTCGCACTTCGACCACTTCGCGTACAACTGCTTCTCTTTCAAGATTTGCAAGACAATCTTCAAATGTTCCGCATGCAGCTCTTCATTAGCAGAGTAAATCAGAATGTCGTCGATAAACACAATGACAAACTGATCAAGAAAAGGGCGGAAGATGCGGTTCATGTAGTCCATGAATACCGCTGGAGCATTCGTGAGTCCGAAAGGAATCACCTGATATTCGTAGTGCCCATAACGAGTCCTAAAAGCTGTTTTCGGGATATCCTCCGGTTTGACCCGGATTTGATGGTATCCCGATCGTAAATCTATCTTGGAAAAGACTCTGGCTCCTCTCAGCTGGTCCATCAAATCGTCGATCCTCGGTAGTGGATACTTATTCTTCACCGTAACTTTGTTCAGCTGTCGGTAATCTACACACAGACGTAGGCTACCATCCTTCTTCTTAATCAAGATGGCTGGAGCACCCCATGGAGAGGTACTCGGTCTGATGAATTTCTTTGCCAACAGTTCTTCTATCTGCTTCTTCAACTCTCGAAGTTCCAAAGGTGCCATGCGATACGGAGCAATGGAGATTGGTCCAACTCCGGGAACAAGTTCGATAGAAAATTCTATTTCCCTATGAGGAGGCAATCGAGGTATTTCATCCGGGAATACCTCCTCGAATTCTCTAACTACAAGTACATTCTGAATTTGATTGTCAACCGAGGTCTCAGCCTCGATCGACAAAAGATACCCTGCTGCTCCCTTGCGGAGCTCTTTTCTAACTTGTAATAAAGAAATGAGAGTGAAGGGTTGAAAATTACCATCTTTCGCAGGAACAACGACTTTCCCCGCTCGACAGTCCAACGTTATCCCGTTTTCCGTCAACCAGTCCATACCGATAATCACATCGAAATTGAATACCGGTAGGACCACCAAGTTTACTGTATACGTGTTCCCTTCATACTGCAAAATAACACCTCTGCAGATTTCTGAGGCTGTGCACGATCCTCCAGTAGGGGTACTGATGTGTAACTCATAAGGTAACGGGGTTGGGGTGATGCCTATTCTCATAGCAGTGTGCTTTGCCATAAAAGAGCCAGACGCTCCAGAATCAAAAATAACAGAAATTGGGCGACCATTTAAAGTGACATTACCTTTGATCAAGTTGGGATACTTCTGCGCTTCATTCGCATCCAGTGTGAACACCCGTGCTTGTGTAGGCTGTGGATTAGCGTTCTGGGGGCATTCGTAAGCAAAGTGTCCTTGCTGGCCACATCTGAAACATGCATTGCTGCTCTTGCGACAAACTCCAAAGTGGTTCTTACCACATGTAACATAAGCATTCGCACCCTGACGTCCAGTCGATGATTGACCAACAGTATTGCTTCTCTTAAAATTTCCAGGCCGCGCCTGCAACTGCGGACCTCTGCCTCGACCCCTACCAGGTGCCGTCCTGAAGAATCTGCCTGCTCTGTTTCCTCCGTGGAATTGTGTTGGTTGCTTATTCAGATTCTTGGCCTCATTGATGATTCCTTCTGCCTGTCGACTCTGATTGATGAGCTTCGGAAGTGTACGATTAGCCGTTGTCAATATGAGCTTACGGATTTCTGGATGTAATCCGCTTTCGAATTTCTCCACCTGCCACTCCTCATCATAAATATTCCGGTCAAAGTTGGCGTACTCGATCAGTTGCCCAAATTTTGCAATGTACTCATTGACCGTCATGTTGTCCTGCCTGAGTGACAGCAGTTCGGTGTGCTTCATTCTTCTCATTGCTTTAGGAAAATATTTGTCTAGAAAGACTTTTCTGAATACGGCCCACGTCAGTTCAACGTCCTGAGCTCTCAGCAGAGCCCTCGCACCGGTCCACCAGGTTAGGGCTTCTCCCATCAGCTGGTACGATGCGTAATCGGTCTTCTGAGCTTCCGGCATGCCATGCATTCGAATATATGCTCGATCATCTGCAACCACTTTGCTGCAGCCTCAGGGTTGTCTTCACCCTCAAAGGTAGGTGGTTGAAAGTTGCGGAAGTCTTTCAACCTCCGTCGGGCAATTTCTTCTGCATTGTCATGCAGTGGGGGTTGGTTCTGGTTCTGTTGCCTATGGTCGCGCCATTCTTGGCTCATATTCTGGATAAATGTTGCCAGTCCCCCAATGGTAGTGATAAGATCCTCTTCCGCATCGCCAGACCTTCCCCGAGTTGAACCGCGATTACCTGCCATGATTCTGCACTCACAATATCATGAAATGAGTTGATCAGGCTCACTGCA
>JAVKPL010011149.1:0-117996 GCA_032173675.1 Gastrolobium villosum
CAAAGGAACATTTTTCACGTTTTGCAAATGCATATAAGCCTATTATATGGGGGGAGGAGGCATAGGCTCCAAAGATTCATTAAAAATCAACCCTTCCATGAAATCCAATGAGACTTAAAGAGGATGTTGGATATATTTAAGCATGGATGCTTCCAAAAAACCAGATCAAAATTCGGTACCTGGGAACGATTTTTCATTTTTTCAGATTTTCTCAAATTAAGCCTATTGAAAAATTAAAATTAAATTAATCCCATGGAGAAAAATCATGAGACTTTGGGAATGGTAAGATATTGTTTTTCCAAGCATGCTTGCGAAAAATCAGATCGAAATTCAATTTCTAGGTCCGAATTTGGACTTCTTCCTCCTCAGAAAAAAGGTATTTACTTGTGCAAAACCGGCAACTGCATATAAGGCTATTATAGGGGGAACAGCTGCCTCCCTTCCCACGCCCGCGGTGGGCCGTGCACCTGGTGCCCGACGAGATGCCCCGGATGCTTGAATTAGTGCCCCATGAGGCGCGCCTGGTGCCTGCTGTGGTGCCCCGACCGCCAGGCATGGTGCACCTTATGCTTGACTCGGTGCCTGACGAGGTGCATGGTGCACCACGGCTCATTCTGGTGCACCGCAGCTATCCCATGGTGCACCACCACGACTCATTCTGGTGCACCATGCTAAGCCCATGGAGCATCACGGCTCATTCTGGAGCACCGCGGCTATCCCATGGTGCACCACGGCTCATTGTGGTGCACCTCGGCTATCCCATGGTGCACCACGGCTCATTCTGGAGCACCGTGGCTATCCCATGGTGCACCACGGCTCATTCTGGTGCACCCCGGCTAGCCGATGGTGCACTACGGCTCATTCTGGTGCACCGCGACTAGCCCATGGTGCACCACGGCTCATTCTAGTGCGCTGCGGCTAGCCTACGGTGCACCACGGCTCATTCTGGTGCACCCCAGCTCATTATGGTGCAACGCGGCTAGCCCATGGTGCATCACGGCTCATTCTGGTGTACCTCGGCTAGCCCATGGTGCACCACGGATCATTCTGGTGCACCGCGGCTATCCCATGGTGCACCATGGCTCATTTTGGTGCACTGCAGCTAGCCCATGGTGCACCACGGCTCATTCTGGTGCATCGTAGCTAGCCCATGGTGCACCACGACTCATTCTGGTGCACTGCGGCTAGCCCATGGTGCACCACGGCTCATTCTGGTGTACCACGGCTCATTCTGGTGCACCACGGCTCATTCTGGGGCACTGCGGCTAGCCCATGGTGCACCACGGCTCTTGCTGGTGCACCGCGGCTCATTCTGGTGCACCCCAGCTCATTCTGGTGCACCGCGGCTATCCCATGGTGCACCACGGTTTGCAAATGCATATAAGCCTATTATGGCACCACGGAGGCATAGGCTGCATTCCACGGCCCTAGCCCATGGTGCACCACCAATCTGGTACACCAAAGCTCATTCTAGGTGTGGCGGCTAGCATGGTGAAAACCAGGTCAAAATCGTGGGGCACCACGGCTAGCCTATTGAAAAATTGCACCGCGGCTAGCCCATGGTGCATGAGACTTTGGGAATAGCCCATGGTGCATCATGGCTCGAAAATTCTGGTGCACCAATGCTCATTCCGGTGCACCGCGGAAAAAAGGTACCATGGTGCACCACGGCTATTCCGGTGCACCGCGGCTAGCCCATGGTGCACCACGGCTCATTCTGATGCACCGCGGCTAGCCCGAGGTGCACCACTTATTCTGGTGCACTATAGGCTGGTGCACTATAGCCTTCTGGTTGACCAGTGCCTGACGAGCCCATGGTGCACCACCGCTCATTCTGGTGCACCGCGGCTAGCCCATGGTGCACCACGGCTCATTGTGGTGCACCACGCCTTATTCCGGTGCACCGCGGCTACACCATGGTGCACGACGGCTCATTCGGGTGCACCATAGCTCATTCCGGTGCACCTCGGCTAGCCCATGGTGCACCATGGCTCATTCTGGGGCACCTCGGCTAGCCCATGGTGCACCATGGCTCATTCTGGTGCACCGCGACTCATTCTGGTGCGCCATTGTTCATTCTGGTGCACCAATGTTCATTCTAGTGCACCCCGGCTCATTCTGGTGCACCACGGCTCATCTGGTGCATCGCGGCTCAACCCTGTAGCACCACGGCTCATTCTGGTGCACCTCGGCTAGCCCATGGTGCACCACGACTCATTCTGGTGCACCGCGGCTAGCCCATGGTGCACCGCGGCTAGCCCATGGTGCACAGCTGCTAGGCCATGGTGCACCGCGGCTAGCCCATGGTGCACCATGGCTCATTCTGGTGCACCACGGCTTATTTCGGTGCACCGCGACTAGCCCAGGGTGCACCACGGCTCATTCCGGTGCACCGCGGCTAGCCCACGGTGCACCACGGCTTATTCTGGTGCACGGCGGCTCATTCTGGTGCACCGCGGCTAGCCCATGGTGCACCACAACTCATTCTGATGCACCGCGACTAACCCATGTTGCACGACGGCTCATTCGAGTGCACCATAGCTCATTCTGCTGCACCGCGGCTCATTCTGCTGCACCGCGGCTCATTCTGGTGCACCTCGGCTAGCCCATGGTGCACCACGGCTCATTTTGGGGCACCGCGGCTATCCCATGGTGCACCACGGATCATTCTGGTGCACCGTGGCTAGCCAATAGTCCACCACGCCTTTTTCTGGTGCATCGCGGCTAGCCCATGGTGCACCCCGGCTCATTCTGGTGCACTGCGGCTCTTTCTGGTGCACCCCATGACAAAGTCCCTTGTCCAACCAGCTTCTTTTCTGACTTTCTTTCCTCTTCTTATGACTTGGTCTTGGTCCTCTCTCCCAGTGGTTCCATCTTCTCCTACCTGCTCTCCTTGTTCCCCTCCGAGACTTCCTCCACCACCTTCATGATTGAGGTTCATATCATTTCCCCCATCCCTTAAAAACTCGATCTTGCCCTCAAAGATCGAACTGTGGGTACGCCTCGCTAAAGTCAGCGACTGATACCCAAGAGGCATCCTCCAAGGCTAGTCCTTTCCATTGTACCAAGATCAGCAGATCAGACCCCTTTCCGGTCGTCACCGTGCGAGAACGCACGATTGCTAGTGGTTCGATCACCGGATTGTTCTCCCATGTGGTCTCCGGCAAGGCTTGGGGGTGAAAGAATGAGTTTTGACGAAATGCTTTGAGCAACGACACATGGAAGACCGGGTGTATACGAGATCCGGTTGGAAGTGCTAAGCGGTAGGTCACCTGGCCGATCCGCTCCGTAACTGGGAAGGGACCATAATATCGACGGCTCAGCTTGGAGTATGTCTGGTTGCGCACCGATTTCTGCCTGTATGGTTGGAGTTTGACCAAGACTTGGTCACCGACAGCAAAGTGGACATCCCGGCGGTGCTTGTCAGCTTGATTCTTCATACGCTGACGGGTACGATCCGAATAATTGCGTCCCTCTGTATCAGAAGGTTGTCCACCGCTTCAATAGGGGACGTTCCTCCATCGTAGTCTGCAGGGCAGGGGGTAAACGCCCATACAAGATCTGAAAAGGTGTGGTTCCAATTGAGGACTGAAAGGAAGAATTGTATGAGAACTCAGCCCAACGTAAATATTGTGTCCAACTCTTTGGACTTTCCATGGTGAGATTTGATCTTCCAAGGCATCAGGATGATTGGCAGTGCTGAAATGGAGGCGAGTCCCACTCAACCTGGAAAGCTCTTTGCCAAAATTTGCTGAGGAACACCCGATCTCGGTCAGATACAATGGAACGGGGAACTCCATGATGTCGGCAAACGTCCGAGACAAACACTGATGCTACCTTTGAAGCTGTAAAATTCCCAGCCAAAGCCGAGAAGAGGGCGTACTTTGAAAGTCAATCGACCACCACCATTATGGTTGTTTTGCCGTCGGATGGAGGTAGGCCAACGATGAAATCCATCGATAAGTCCTCCCAGACCGCGTGGGGGATTGACAAAGGCTGCAGGAGTCCAGCAGGGGAGAGGGGCTGATATTTGGTGACCTGACATATGGGGAAGGTGCGCACAAACTCTTGCACATCATGTTTCAGATTGGGCCAATAATAATGGGTGGAGAGTCAATGCAGCATTTTATGTATTCCACCATGTCCTCCAATGACCGTGGAATGTAAGTTATGCAGCAATGTGACCTTCATGTCCGAGTTGCTGGTAAGGACTATTCGGCCCTTGTAGAATATCAACCCTTCTTTCAGAGTGTAATGTTCAAAGCCGTCTTGATGTTCAGCAATAGCTGTGGATATGCGTACCAACTCTGGATTGCTCTTGACTTCAGCCTTTAGTGAGTCCAACAGAGGATTGATTAGAGTTGACATAGCCAGTAGTAGTGGTTGCTCACCAGCTTTATCCTTCTCCCATTCATGTATGCGGGATAAGGCGTCTGCTACTTTATTGCTGGCACCAGGGTAATACTCTATTGTATAATCATATCCCAATAATTTCACCAAAAATCGTTGTTGTTCAGGAGTCTGAATGACTTGAGCCATGAGCTCCCTTATACTGTGCTGGTCAGTTCTGATTGTGAATTTTCTTCCTAACAGGTATTGGCGAAACTTGGCGACTCCTTCAGTTATAGCAAACAATTCCCGCACGTAGGTTGACGATTGCTGCATCTTGGGAGATAATTTACTGTTGAAGTAGGCAATGGGCTTATTTTCTTGGAGGGGATGTTGAATATATTTAAGCATGGATGCTTGCAAAAAACCATATCAAAATTCGATGCCTGGGTATTACTTTCAATTTTTTTGGATTTTCTCAAATCACGCCTCTTGAAAAATTAATTTTAAATTAATCCCATGTAGAAAAATAACGAGACTTTGGGAATAGTAAGATATGGTTTTTATAAGAATGCATGCAAAAAATCAGACCAAAATTAATTTCTAGATCCGAATTTGGACTTCTTCCTCCTCAGAAAAAAGGTATCTACTTGTACAAAACTGGCAACTACATATAAGGCTATTATCGGGGGAGCAGCTGCCTACCTTCCCACACTTGCGATGGGCTATGCAGGGGCACCATAGGGGCTCTCCCTAGATCTCATGCAAGCCTTCCCAAGCTTGGGGGGCCTGGGTATTGTGTACATCACCGAGGGAGGTGGGTTAGGCCTTTGATGCCTGCTAGGAGCAGCATCGTGCACACCAATGTCCCGCTGTGTTGAGGTTGAGTTCCCACGACAACGTTGCGTGGCTCGTTCAGCCATCGACGATGCAAGAGCAATGGATCCCGGGGCATCCCACGTGGGTGCTTGATTCCTTTCGCATCCACAGCCGAACGCCGCCCATTCGGTGCGTCCCTCTCGATTCCTGAAGCCCTGGGGACACAATTGCGATGACTACCGAGTTGGCTGAGTGGGATGTGTTTCGGGGGAATTCCTTCTCAATGCGCTCGGGCCCATGTCCCGTTGCATTGAGGTCGAATTCCCATAACAACTTGACGTTGATGATTTAGCGTCGTTGATGCATGCGCGGCGGTGCATTTTAGGGACTTACCCCGGTCCCGGCTGTTATTGCCTTACGTGCATCGTTGATCTTGTGGAGGCACCCGGATGAATCACGACTGAACAAGTTGTGAAATGAATTGATAGCTACGAGGGCTGGTTCTTGATGGTATCGATCATGCCTAGCGAGATGGACATGGCGCTACTGGATGCTATGTTTTGTGGTGTTGGGTCGCACTGAACGCGAGGGCGTGTGAGTGGTGGTTGGGTTGTTTGTGCTAGCCGGCTCCATGCTTGTGCATCGAACATTCTGCACGTAACCCTTTCCAGCGTCACCAAGTGTCCCGTTGCGGCTCTGGTGTTCGTTCGCGGTTCCTGTGCTGACTACCTGTGAAATGGTACTCGCATCCATCCAAGCCCCCACCACATGTCCTAAGTACTCCACCTCCGGTTGGCCAAAGGAACATTTCTCACGTTTTGCAAATGCATATAAGCCTATTATAGGGGGGAGGAGGCATAGGCTCCAAAGATTCATTAAAACTCAAACCTTCCATGAAATCCAATGAAACTTGGACAGGATGTTGGATATATTTAAGCATGGATGCTTCCAAAAAACCAGATCAAAATTCGGTGCCTGGGTACGATTTTCCATTTTTTCAGATTTTCTCAAATTAAGCCTATTGAAAAATTAAAATTAAATTAATCCCATGGAGAAAAATCATGAGACTTTGGGAATAGTAAGATATGGTTTTTCCAAGCATGCTTGCGAAAAATCATATCGAAATTCAATTTCTAGGTCCGAGTTTGGACTTCTTCCTCATCAGAAAAAAGGTATTTACTTGTGCAAAACCGGCAACTACATATAAGGCTATTATAGGTGGAACAATTGCCTCCCTTCCCACGCCCGCGGTGGGCTGTGCACCTGGTGCCCGACGAGATGCCCCGGATGCTTGAATTAGTTCCCCAGGAGACGCGCCTGGTGCCTGAAGTGATGCCCCGACCGCCAGGCATGGTGCACCTTATGCTTGACTCAGTGCCTGACGAGGTGCATGGTGCACCACGGCTCATTCTGGTGCACCGTAGCTATCCCATGGTGCACCACCACGACTCTTTCTGGTGCACCATGCTAGCCCATGGAGCACCACGGCTCATTCTGGAGCACAGCGGCTATCTCATGGTGCACCACGGCTCATTCTGGCGCACCGCAGCTAGCCCATGGTGCACCACGGCTCATTCTGGAGCACCGCGGCTATCCCGTGGTGCACCACGCCTCATTCTGGAGCACCGCGGCTATCCCATGGTGCACCACGACTCATTCTGGTGCACCACGGCTAGCCGATGGTGCACTGCGGCTCATTCTGGTGCACCGTACCTAGCCCATGGTGCACCACGGCTCATTCTAGTGCGTTGCGGCTAGCCTACGGTGCACCACGGCTCATTCTGGTGCACCCCAGCTCATTATGGTGCAACGCGGCTAGCCCATGGTGCACCACGGCTCATTCTGGTGCGCCTCAGCTCGTTCTGGTGCACCAATGTTCATTCTGGTGTACCTCGGCTAGCCCATCATGCACCACGGATCATCTGGTGCACCGCGGCTAGCCCATGGTGCACCACGGCTAGCCCATGGTGCACCACGGCTCATTTTGGTGCATCGTGGCTAGCCCATGGTGCACCACGGCTCATTCTGGTGTATCGTGGCTAGCCCATGGTGCACCACAACTCATTCTAGTTCACACCGGTGCATTCTGGTGCACTGCGGCTAGCCCTTGTGCACCACGACTCATTCTGGGGCACCGCGGCTAGCCCATGGTGCACCACGGCTCATTCTGGTGCATCAATGCTCATTCTGGTGCACCCCGGCTCTTTCTGGTGCACCGCGGCTATCCCATGGTGCACCACGGCTCATTCTGGTGCACCCCGGCTCAATCTTGTGAACCGCGCGGCTAATTGTGGTGTGGCTAGCCGTTGTGCATCAGAATGAGCCGTGGTGCACCATGGGCTAGCCGCGGTGCACCGGAATAAGCCGTGGTGCACCATGCGCTAGCCGCGGTGCACCGGAATGAGAATTGGTGCACCAGAATGAGCCATGGTGCACCGTGGCTAGCCCAGGGTGCACCGTGGCTAGCCCAAGGTGCACCATGGCTCATTCTGGTGCACCAATTCTCATTCCGGTGCACCGCGGCTAGCGCATGGTGCACAACGGCTAGCCCGAGGTGCACCACGGCTCATTCTGGTGCACCATAGCTCATTCTTGTGGACCGCGGCTAGCCCATGGTGCACCACGGCTCATTCTGGTGCACCGCGGCTAGCCCATGGTGCACCACGGCTCATTGCGGTGTACCACGGCTTATTTCGGTGCATTGCGGCTAACCCATGGTGCACAACGGCTCATTTGGGTGCACCATAGCTCATTCTGGTGCACCTCGGCCACCACGGCTCATTCTGGGGCACCTCGGCTATTCCATGGTTCACCACGGATTATTCTGGTGCACCGTGGCTAGCCAATAGTCCACCACGCCTCATTCTTGTGCACCTCGGCTAGCCCATGTGCACCCCGGCTCATTCTGGTGCATTGCGGCTCCTTCTGGTGCACCCCATGACAAAGTCCCTTGTCCAACCAGCTTCTTTTCTGACTTTCTTTCCTCTTCTTATGACTTGGTCTTGGTCCTCTCTCCCAGCGGTTCCATCTTCTCCTACCTGCTCTCCTTGTTCCCCTCCGAACCTTCTTCCTCCACCACCTTCATGATTGAGGTTCATATCATTTCCCCCATCCCTTAAAAACTCGATCTTGCCCTCAAGATCGAACTGTGCGTACGCCTCGCTAAAGTCAGCGACTGATACCCAAGAGGCATCCTCCAAGGCTAGTCCTTTCCATTGTACCAAGATCAGCAGATCAGACCCCTTTCTGGTCGTCACCGTGCGAGAACGCACGATTGCTAGTGTTTCGATCACCGGATGGTTCTCCCAAGTGGTCTCCGGCAAGGCTTGGGGGTGAAAGAATGAGTTTTGACGAAGTGCTTTGAGCAACGGCACATGGAAGACCGGGTGTATACGAGATCCGGTTGGAAGTGCTAAGCGGTAGGTCACCTGGCCGATCCGTTCCGTAACTGGGAAGGGACCATAATATCGACGGCGCAGCTTGGAGTATGTCTGGTTGCGCACCGATTTCGGCCTGTATGGTTGGAGTTTGACCAAGACTTGGTCACATACAGCAAAGTGGACATCCCGGCGGTGCTTGTCAGCTTGATTCTTCATACGCTGACGGGTACGATCCGAATAATTACGTCCCTCTGTATCAGAAGGTTGTCCACCGCTTCAATAGGGACGTTCCTTCATCGTATGGCTGCAGGGCAGGGGGCAAACACCCATACAAGATCTGAAAAGGTGTGGTTCCAATTGAGGAGTGAAAGGAAGAATTGTATGAGAACTCAGCCCAACGTAAATATTGTGCCCAACTCTTTGGACTTTCCATGGTGAGATTTGACCTTCCAAGGCATCAGGATGATTGGCAGTGCTAAAAATGGAGGCGAGTCCCACTCAACCTGGAAAGCTCTTGCCAAAATTTGCTGAGGAACACCCGATCTCGGTCAGATACAATGGAACGGGGAACTCCATGATTTTGGTAAACGTCCGAGACAAACACTGATGCTACCTTTGAAGCTGTAAAATTTCCAATCAGAGCCGAGAAGAGGGCACACTTTGAAAGTCGATCGACCACCACCATTATGGCTGTTTTACCGTCGGATGGAGGTAGGCCAACGATGAAATCCATCGATAAGTCCTCCCAGACCGCGTGGGGGATTGACAAAGGCTGCAGGAGTCCAGCAGGGGAGAGGGGCTGATATTTGGTGACCTGACATATGGGGAAGGTGCGCACAAACTCTTGTACATCATGTTTCAGATTGGGCCAATAATAATGGGTGGAGAGTCCATGCAGCGTTTTATGTATTCCACTATGTCCTCCAACGACCGTGGAATGGAAGTTATGCAGCAAGGTGACCTTCATGTCCGAGTTGCTGGCAAGGACTATTCGGCCCTTGTAGAATATCAACCCTTCCTTCAGAGTGTAATGTTCAAAGCCGTCTTGATGTTCAGCAATAGCTGTGGATATGCGTACTAACTCTGGATTGCTCTTGACTTCAGCCTTTAGTGAGTCCAACAGAGGATTGATTAGAGTTGACATAGCCAGTAGTAGTGGTTTTTCCCCCATTCATGTACGCGGGATAAGGCGTCTGCTACTTTATTGCTGGCAACAGGGTAATACTCTATTGTATAATCATATCCCAATAATTTCACCAAAAATCGTTGTTGTTCAGGAGTCTGAATGACTTGAGCCCTGAGCTCCCTTATACTGTGCTGGTCAGTTCTGATTGTGAATTTTGTTCCTAACAGGTATTGGCGAAACTTGGCGACTCCTTCAGCTATAGCAAACAATTCCCGCACGTAGGTTGACGATTGCTGCTTCTTGGGAGATAATTTGCGGCTGAAGTAGGCAATGGGCTTATTTTCTTAGCTGAGGACTGCTCCAACTCCGATCCCCGAAGCATCAGTGGTAAGGATAAAAGGTTTACTGAAATCTGGTAAGGCGAGCACTAGTGGATTTGACAACACCTCCTTCAATTGTTGCATGGCCTGAGTGGCACTAGGATTCCACCTGAAAGCATCTTTCTGGAGCAATGTTGTGAGTGGTGCTGCAATTTGGGAAAATCCTTTAACGAATTTTCTGTAATATCCAGCTAGTCCCAAGAACCCGCGCAATTGCTTTACTGTTTTAGGTTCTTGCCATTCCATGATGGCTCGAATTCTAATCCCATCGGGCCTCACACCTGTAGCCCCCACCACATGTCCTAAGTACTCCACCTCCGGTTGGCCAAAGGAACATTTTTCACGTTTTGCAAATGCATATAAGCCTATTATATGGGGGGAGGAGGCATAGGCTCCAAAGATTCATTAAAAATCAACCCTTCCATGAAATCCAATGAGACTTGGAGAGGATGTTGGATATATTTAAGCATGGATGCTTCCAAAAAACCAGATCAAAATTCGGTACCTGGGAACGATTTTTCATTTTTTCAGATTTTCTCAAATTAAGCCTATTGAAAAATTAATCCCATGGAGAAAAATCATGAGACTTTGGGAATGGTAAGATATGGTTTTTCCAAACATGCTTGCGAAAAATCAGATCGAAATTCAATTTCTAGGTCCGAATTTGGACTTCTTCCTCTTCAGAAAAAAGGTATTTACTTGTGCAAAACCGGCAACTGCATATAAGGCTATTATAGGGGGAACAGCTGCCTCCCTTCCCACGCCCGCGGTGGGCTGTGCACCTGGTGCCCGATGAGATGCCCAGGATGCTTGAATTAGTGCCCCATGAGGCGCGCCTGGTGCCTGATGTGGTGCCCCGACCGCTAGGCATGGTGCACCTTATGCTTGACTCGGTGCCTGACGAGGTGCATGGTGCACCACGGCTCATTCTGGTGCATCGCAGCTATCCCATGGTGCACCACCACGACTCATTCTGGTGCACCATGCTAGCCCATGGAGCACCACGGCTATCCCATGGTGCACCACGGCTCATTCTAGTGCACCGCGGCTAGCCGATGGTGCACTGCGGCTCATTCTGGTGCACCGCGGCTATCCCATGGTGCACCACGGCTCATTCTGGAGCACCGCGGCTATCCCATGGTGCACCACGGCTAGCCGATGGTGCACCACGGCTCATTCTAGTGCGCTGCGGCTAGCCTACGGTGCACCACGGCTCATTCTAGTGCGCTACGGCTAGCCTACGGTGAACCACGGCTCATTCTGGTGCACCCCAGCTCATTATGGTGCAACGCGGCTAGCCCATGGTGCACCACGGCTCATTCTGGTGCACCTCGGCTCATTCTGGTGTACCTCGGCTAGCCCATGGTGCACCACGGATCATTCTGGTGCACCGCGGCTAGCCCATGGTACGGCTCATTCTGGTGCAGCAATGCTCATTCTGGTGCACCCTGGCTCATTCTGGTGCACCGCGGCTATCCCATGGTGAACCACGGCTCATTCTGGTGCACCCCGGCTCATTCTGGTGTACCGCGGCTAGCCCATGGTGCACCACGACTCTTTCTGGTACACCAAAGCTCATTCTTGTGTGCCGCGGCTAGCCCATGGTGAACCACGGTAAATTGTTGTGCACCACGGCTAGCCCATGGTGCACCGCGGCTAGCCCATGGTACACCATGGCTCATTCTGGGGAACCAATGCTCACTCCGGGGCACCGCGGGTAGCCCATGGTGCACCACGGCTCATTCCGGTGCATCGCGGCTAGCCCATGGTGCACCACGGCTCATTCTGATGCATTGCGGCTAGCCCGAGGTGCACCACGGCTCATTCTGGTGCACCGCGGCTCATTCTGGTGGACTGCGGCAAGACCATGGTGCACCATGGCTCATTCTGGTGCACCGCGGCTAGCCCATGGTGCACCATGGCTCATTGCGGTGCACCACGACTTATTCCGGTGCACCGCGGCTAACCCATGGTGCACGATGGCTCATTGGGGTGCACCATTGCTCATTTTGCTGCACCGCGATTCATTCTGCTGCACCACCGCTGCTGCACCGCGGCTCATTCTGGTGCACCTCGGCTAGCCCATGGTGCACCATGGCTCATTCTGGGGAAACGCGGCTAGCCCATGGTGCACCGCGACTCATTCTGGTGCACCAATGTTCATTCTGGTGCAACCCGGCTCATTCTGGTTCACCGTGCATATCCCATGGTGCACCACGGCTCATTCTGGAGCACCCCGGCTCATTCTGGTCACCGCGGCTAGCCCATGGTGCACCACGGCTCTTTCTGGTACACCAAAGCTCATTCTCGTGTGCCGCGGCTACCCCATGGTGAACCACGGCTAGCCCATGGTGCACCTCGGCTAGCCCATGGTGCACCGCGTCTAACCCATGGTGCACCATGGCTCATTCTGGTACACCACGGCTTATTCCGGTGCATCGCGGCTAGCCCACGGTGCACCAAGGCTCATTCTGGTGCACGGCGGCTCTTTCTGGTGCACCGTGGCTAGCCCAGGGTGCACCACGGCTCATTCTGATGCACCGCGGCTAGCCCATGGTGAACCCCGGCTCATTCTGGTGCACCTTGGCTAGCCCGAGGTGCACCACGGCTCATTTTGGTGCACCACGGCTCATTCTGGTGCACCAAAGCTCATTCGGGTGGACCGCGGCTAGCCCATGGTGCACCACAGCTCATTCTGGTGCACCGCGGCTAGCCTATGGTGCACCACGGCTAATTGCGGTGCACCACGGCTTATTTCGGTGCACCGCGGCTAACCCATGGTGCACGACGGCTCATTCGGGTGCACAATAGCTCATTCTGCTGCACTGCGGCTCATCCTGCTGCACCGCGGCTCATTCTGCTGCACCGGGGCTCATTCTGGTGCACCTCGGCTAGCCCATGGTGCACCACGGCTCATTCTAGAGCACCGCGGCTATCCCATGGTGCACCACGGCTCATTCTGGTGCACCACGGCTAGCCGATGGTGCACTGCGGCTCATTCTGGTGCACCGCAACTAGCCCATGGTGCACCACGGCTCATTCTAGTGCGCTGCGGCTAGCCTACGGTGCACCACGACTCATTCTAGTGCGTTGCGGCTAGCCTACGGTGCACCACGGCTCATTCTGGTGCACCCCAGCTCATTATGGTGCAACGCGGCTAGCCCATGGTGTACCACGGCTCATTCTGGTGCACCTCGGCTCATTCTGGTGTACCTCGGCTCATTCTGGTGTACCTCGGCTAGCCCATGGTGCACCACGGCTCATTCTGGTGCATCGTGGCTAGCCCATGGTGCACCACGGCTCATTCTGGAGTACCGCGGCTATCCCATGGTGCACCACGGCTAGCCGATGGTGCACTGCGGCTCATTCTGGTGCACCGCGACTAGCCCATGGTGCACCACGGCTCATTCTAGTGCACTACGGCTAGCCTACGGTGCACCACGGCTCATTCTAGTGCACTTCGGCTAGCCTACGGTGAACCACGGCTCATTCTGGTGCACCCCAGCTCATTATGGTGCAACGCGGCTAGCCCATGGTGCACCACGGCTCATTCTGGTGCACCTCGGCTCATTCTGGTGTACCTCGGCTCATTCTGGTGTACCTCGGCTAGCCCATGGTGCACCACAGATCATTCTGGTGCACCGCGGCTAGCCCATGGTGCACCACGGCTCATTCTGGTGCAGCAATGCTCATTCTGGTGCACCCTGGCTCATTCTGGTGCACCGCGGCTATCCCATGGTGCACCACAGCTCATTTTGGTGCACCCCGGCTCATTCTGGTGTACTGCGGCTAGCCCATGGTGCACCACGGCTCTTTCTGGTACACCAAAGCTCATTCTTGTGTGCCGCGGCTAGCCCATGTTGAACCAGGGCAATTGCTTTACTGTTTTAGGTTCTTGCCATTCCATGATGGCTCGAATTTTTTTCCCATCGGGCCTCACACCTGTAGCCCCCACCACATGTCCTAAGTACTCCACCTCCGGTTGGCCAAAGGAACATTTTTCACGTTTTGCAAATGCATATAAGCCTATTATATGGGGGGAGGAGGCATAGGCTCCAAAGATTCATTAAAAATCAACCCTTACATGAAACCCAATGAGACTTGGAGAGGATGTTGGATATATTTAAGCATGGATGCTTCCAAAAAACCAGATCAAAATTCGGTGCCTGGGTACGATTTTCCATTTTTTCAGATTTTCTCAAATCACGCCTCTTGAAAAATTAATTTTAAATTAATCCCATGTAGAAAAATCAAGAGACTTTGGGAATAGTAAGATATGGTTTTTACAAGAATGCATGCAAAAAATCAGACCGAAATTAATTTCTAGATCCGAATTTGGACTTCTTCCTCCTCAGAAAAAAGGTATCTACTTGTACAAATTGGCAACTACATATAAGGCTATTATAGGGGAAGCAGCTACCTGCCTTCCCACACTTGCGATGGGCTATGCAGGGGCACCATAGGGGCTCTCCCTAGATCTCGTGCAAGCCTTCCCAAGCTTGTGGGGCCTGGGTATTGTGTACATCACCGAGGGAGATGGGTTAGGCCTTTGATGCCTGCTAGGAGCAGCATCGTGCACACCAATGTCCCGCTGTGTTGAGGTTGAGTTCCCACGACAACGTTGCGTGGCTCGTTCAGCCATCGACGATGCAAGAGCAATGGATCCCGGGGCATCCCACGTGGGTGCTTGATTCCTTTCGCATCCACAGCCGAACGCCGCCCATTCGGTGCGTCCCTCTCGATTCCTGAAGCCCTGGGGACACAATTGCGATGACTACCGAGTTGGCTGAGTGGGATGTGTTTCGGGGGAATTCCTTCTCAATGCGCTCGGGCCCATGTCCCGTTGCATTGAGGTCGAATTCCCATAACAACTTGACGTTGATGATTTAGCGTCGTTGATGCATGCGCGGCGGTGCATTTTAGGGACTTACCCCGGTCCCGGCTGTTATTGCCTTACGTGCATCGTTGATCTTGTGGAGGCACCCGGATGAATCACGACTGAACAAGTTGTGAAATGAATTGATAGCTGCGAGGGCTGGTTCTTGATGGTATTGATCATGCCTAGCGAGATGGACATGGCGCTACCGGATGCTATGTTTTGTGGTGTTGGGTCGCACTGAACGCGAGGGCGTGTGAGTGGTGGTTGGGTTGTTTGTGCTAGCCGGCTCCATGCTTGTGCATCGAACATTCTGCACGTAACCCTTTCCAGCGTCACCAAGTGTCCCGTTGCGGCTCTAGTGTTCGTTCGCGGTTCCTGTGCTGACTACCTGTGAAATGGTACTCGCATCCATCCAAGCCCCCACCACATGTCCTAAGTACTCCACCTCCGGTTGGCCAAAGGAACATTTCTCACGTTTTGCAAATGCATATAAGCCTATTATATGGGGGAGGAGGCATAGGCTCCAAAGATTCATTAAAACTCAAACCTTCCATGAAATCCAATGAAACTTGGAGAGGATGTTGGATATATTTAAGCATGGATGCTTCCAAAAAACAAGATCAAAATTCGGTGCCTGGGTACGATTTTCCATTTTTTCAGATTTTCTCAAATTAAGCCTATTGAAAAATTAATATTAAATTAATCCCATGGAGAAAAATCATGAGACTTTGGGAATAGTAAGATATGGTTTTTCCAAGCATGCTTGCGAAAAATTAGATCGAAATTCAATTTCTAGGTCAGAATTTGGACTTCTTCCTCCTCAGAAAAAAGGTATTTACTTGTGCAAAACCGGCAACTGCATAGAAGGCTATTAATTTAAAAAGGGAATCTTTTTTTTGGTAGATAAATAAAAGGGAATTTAATAATGAAAACATCAATGGTATGTGTAATGTAGCTGGAAAACATCAAAATACAGTGACAGCCAATGGTTGAAACTGATCAAAACTCAAGAATTAACAACAACAACAACAATGTAAATCAAATACTCACAAACTGAAACACATTGACAAGGATAGAAAAACAATTAAAAAACACACGATAGTACAAAAGTTAAAGAATTGCGAAAATAAATAAATTAAAAAAGACCCCGGAAATTCCAATAACAAAAAGAACATTTTTTTTCTCAAGAAATTGATTACCTCAACACGTTCATTGATTCCAAAGAACATTTTCTTTTTGGCGAACCCTCCTCGAGGCTTCTTGCTTCGAGAATCCATCACTCCCTCTACGGCCATTGGATACTTTTCAGTTTTGAGAATGCAACCTTTCACATGAAAGAACATAGAACATATATTATAATCCTTTTATACTAATTAAGACTTTTGTTTAATTTAACTTTTTATACTTAACATTAATTTGAAATTTGAAATGTTATATAAGATTAATATAACTATATTCACATCTAATAAATTCAATAGGAAATATAACTATAGTGCCCTAAGTATCGAAATTACATCAAAAATTCATATAAAGCTAACCATTGACTCTCTACTCTAGGGATTAGGATTACAATTAATTAATTCCAAACAAAATGATAACCTAAGAGCACCTATAGATTAGGATTACATCTACCAAATTACATATAACCTATGACTCTTTAAGGATTAGGATTACAATTAATTAATTCCAAACAAAATGATAACCTAAGAGCACCTATAGATTAGGATTACCCAATAAAAGTTTCATACACAACAAATCCACAACCACCTAGAAATTAGGATTACTTGGTCTCCGTGTTGGCTACCTTTTAGAAGAAAAGAGATTGGTGGAAGAAAAATGGCTGGAAACCACAGGAAAATAAAATTTGAAATAAGAAGGGAGAAAGTAGAGGAGAAGAAAAATGGAGAAATGTTAAGAATTGGGAAGTGGTTTGTTTTGGTTAGGTTGACTCCTATTTATAGCTGAAATTTTAAAACCAAGACATTAATAACGGTCATCACATTTATTCCGATTATAAAAACTGAAACATTAATTACAGGTAACGGTCATCACAATTATTTTGATTATAAAAAACTGCAGGTAAAATTTTACATATTATTAATATATTAATGGTTACAAAATCAATAATAACAATTATCATCATAACTAACCATAATTGCTGAGCGTTATAACTAAGGGTACATATTATTATTATTATTATTATTAATTTTCTGGGTGATTACACTTACGTGGCGATCTTTATGGGCCCACTTAGTGTAGCAATTGCCCCCACGAGGGAAATATTTTCTATGCTCCAGGATCACCCAAAGATTTGGTGCTCCCTCTCACAACACTCATTTTTTCTTTTCCATTTTACCCCTACTATTTTTTCTTTTCCAATTTTACCCTCATATTTACACTAAGGGATCACCTAAAAAATAGTGGTCCCGCCCCACAATAAATTCTCTCCCCCACGAGATCTTTTACAGTCCTAGGTTATTTGTGCACGTGCAACTTTGTAAAACAAAACCTTGTTTACCCGGTGGATTCCTGTCACACCTTTTTCTTTTTGGTGCGTTTCATATGTTGTGTCAATGTTATTAAATTCGAATTGTTAATTGATTGGTTAACGTATTGGATTAATGACTTATATTCCGTAGTTGGATTGTTGCTTCAATTCCATTAAATTAAATTTATATTAAACTAGTATATTATACTTAAACTAGTATATTATACGTGTAATGTACGAAAAAAAATCAAAATTTTATTGGCGATCATCGTTGATTAAAAGGGTTATACATATAATTTAAAACAGATATGTTAAAAAAAAAATACTTGTACGATTTTGTCTTTTTTTTTTGTATTATTCTTTTAAGTTAAAATTTTAATTTATTTTGTTTTAAGGTATAATTAAGTCATTCTTTTTTTTTTGCAGTTAAATTTCAAATTTCAATTATTTTTTAACAACTTTACATAATTTTTATATTTTTAAATATTTTTCATTTATATATATATTTTTCCTACTGCAGAAACTTAAATGCTAAAAGAAATTTATTATGTATATAAATTTATTATATATATATATATATATATATATATATTTATATATATATATATATATATATATATATATATATTCAACTTCAGAAATTTCTTGGGGACTTTTGTTTTTTTTATAATCCAATTATGAAAAAAAAGCATTCAATGGTTTTTAAAATGAGGGTTAACGATTCCAATGTAGAAAATAATGGAAATTTAATACAAATGTCTACTTTTAAAAGCTGCCACTAATTCCCATGTAGAAAATAATGAGAATTTAATATCTCCCATTAAAATATGTTAAATTATTTTCCCACCTATATCAACTTCAAATTTCAAATTTCAAAAAAGAAATGGAATATTAGTGCACCCTCCGCCATTAATTAATACTAAACTCTTTTCGCACTAATAATTAGTTTAAATATTTTAAATTCTGATTTAAAATAAAATGTTTTTCATTTATTTGTGTTTTTAAATTTTATATCTCGTATAATTAATTTTTCATTTTTCATCTTAGCATTGTGAGCGTTGACAACTACCATTTTTATAAGGATTCCATTCATATCTCATTCATCTTAGGATTAACTATTTCTCATTTTTATTAATGAAATTGGCAACTCATTATTAATATCGGCAATTAGACTTATTCGTAATATGTATATTAATTACTACTATTTTTTTGCGGTTAAATTTTAAAATTAAATTATTTTTTATCAGCTCTACATAAATTTTTATAATTTTAATCTATAATTTTATATTTTATTTAAAATTATTATATATTTTTTTTCCACTGCAAAAATATTAAATGTTGAACTCTTCCAATCAATGTTATTAAAACTGGCCCGATCATTGACCCGGTCGAGGTACTGGGTCACTGGTTCAATCAGTGGGTCACTGGTTCAACCGCATAACCCGGTAATTATATGCAATTTTATAATTTATATTAAAAAAATATAAACATACTTAAATATAAAAAAAATATAAAATTTTCAAATATTTTAATATAAAAAATAATAAATGAAACATTATTTTCCAATAAAAGATCAAACAAAAATATAATGATCGTGATACAGGACTTTAGGTTAAGAAAATGATTTCTCCAAAAATAAATCAATTCAAAATTTTCTGAATAGCATAATTGAGATAATATTAGTGTTGTAGGTACATAACTTGTGTAAGTTAATAAGCAAAAAAATATTCAAATATATCCATTATGATTTTTTTTTTTAAATTAAATTTTTTTTTGGGACTGGCCCGGCTCACCAGTTAACCGACCGGGTCACCGGTTTTCATGAAAACTGACCGGGTCGGACCGGGTCGCACCGGTTTTGATGCATAACCGATCTGTTGCTTGAACCGGACCGGTTATATGACCGGTTTACCGGTTCATGGGTCGATCCGGCCGGGTCGGTCCGGGTTTTATAACACTGCTTCCAATACTAATCAAGTTCAAAATTCAAATTTAAATAGTTTGGATTTATGCATTTTTCGCTTTAATTCTCAAAAGGATCCTTTTCCGAGATCTATTGGTTAATTTTTTGAATTATGTCAAATACCTCCTTGGATTTCTCTTTTTTGGGCCCAACACATGCAAATCACACTTCATTAGGCAAAAGAAAAAAAAAATTGTTAGGCTCTTTCTTTGATGATTACTATGGCAACATTGGTGCCATTAAATGTTGATATCATGTTTTCATGTAGAACAGTGCATTCTTTCTATCATGAATAAAACAGATAAGATAGCATCACAGGTCAACGAGAAAAAATGGGTAATGTGTATTTAATTGTTATTTTGTCTCACTAATATCTATTGGGTAAATGCATTCAAATGAAAGGTTATGAGTTTAACCGTTTTATTTTGTGTTTAATGTACTTTATTTCCATCTATTCAATACTATTCTTTCGATTGAATGCAAATAAAAGGTAATGAATATAAACATTAAATGCATTCTTCTCAATTATTTTAATTAAAATTAATGTCATAATGATTATTTTTAATTGATTTTGATTCTTGGTAACTATCAATTTGCCTTTTATTATTTGAATTTTTAATTAAATAGCGTTACATTTGTTCCATGGTTAAATAATTTTTGAAAATATATTATTGTGCTTGACGTGATGGGTCCCGCTCCGACGTATCCCTCGGTACAACAGGGAACTCAAAGCCACGTCGTTCCGTAGAAAATATTTGTTTATTTATTGATTTTATTTTTGAAAGTAATTTTAAAGAAAATCATTTGAAGATTTTTGATTCGATTGTTTGGGATTATCTAATCCCCTTTTAAATAAATTTCATGTTATTATTTTTGTTATTGTAAATTTTATGGTAAATTTAAATGAATTTTGAATCACCATGTCGTCACGACTAAAATGAGCCAAAATAAAATTCACATGGGTTAACAAACCGTCACGGTTAAATTACCCCATCGGCAAAAATGAATCAAAAGGTTATGAGATTAACAAAGCGTCACGCCTAAATTAATCCCCAATATAATTTCTAAGCTATATAAAAAAAAAACTTCTAATAAAACATGAAAAACATAAGGAAATTATAAAAAATTCCTAACAAATAAATAACATAAAGGCATACAAAGAAAATTATTAACTAGAGGAGGAGGTAAATGAATATACCTCAAAGATGATCAAAAACTTGGTGTATGGGCCAAGTTGTGGAGAACCACCCCAACTTTCCCAAGTGTCTTGTATTTTTGTGTTTTTTATAGTTGGCTCTCTCCAATTGTGTCTTTTTAAGGAAGGGGAAGAGACTCTTTATATAGAGAGAAGGGAGGAGGAATGAATGAGAAATAGGTAATGTGAGACTTCTTAGGAAAATTGATTTTTTTCAATGTGGACAGCCATTTTGTGACAACCGTATCTCACACTAGAGGTCTAGCTTGAAAATCAGCACTGATATTTGCAAAAGTTCAATCTTCAGAAGTTGAGAAGTTAAAAAAATGAAATAAAAACTAAATCTTGTTAAAAAAAATACACAGCTCATGCAAGAAAATAAAAGCAAATGACATCGCCCCACAAAGAAAAAAAAAAGTTACCTTTGAGAGATGAGAGAACAATGGTGCTACAAAGAGTAGATAAACACAGAAGCTTTTTTAAGAGAGAGAAGACACTGAGGGAAGGAGGAGGATCACACGGTGAAGAGTAGAAGAACTCGCGGAAAAAAGCACTTAAATAGTCATAAGTAGAAAACGAAACGGTAGTACGTGTACGCGGAAAAAAATTAATTTAATGTTTTTTAAATAAAAATTTACTGTTACAGACGTTTTATTTTTAATATTATTTATGAATTTTAAATTGCAGACGTTTTAGTTTTAAGGTCATTTATGACTTTTAAATTACATACGTTTTAGTTTTAAGACCATTAATCGTAGGGGTGTGCAAAATAACCAAAAAAGTGGGTCGAACCATGAACCGAACCGAACCGAACCGAACCGCTCCATAAAATAACCGGTTTTAAAAAACTAGTTCATGAACCGAACCGGTTTTTAAAGAACCGGTTCATGAACCGAACCGGTTTTTAGAACCGGTTTAAGAACCGAACCGTTTCAGAACCGAACCGAACCATTTTCAAACCAAAGCAAATTAATTTTTATAACTTTATTTTTTAATTTTTAAAGTTTTTTTCTTTTCAAAAGAGGGTCGACCCGAACCGGTTCCGAACCACTTCCGAACCGAACCGAACCACTTTCGAACCGAACCAGTTAAACCAATTCGGTTCGGTTTTTCAAAAAATCCGGTTCGGTTCGACCCATGCACATCCCTAATTAATGGTCCGTTACTTTTTGTATTGCCTATTAAAAGGCTGGGTGGATTATATTAAATCACAAACCTAGAACTCATAGGTTTCTAGGTTTAACCACTTTTATAATACCATTCTTATAAATTTAAATTATATTTGTAAGAAATAAAATATGTCAAATGAGATGTCATTGCGTAGATCTCAAAAAATTATATGGAATCAAAAAAAGAATTACCTAATTTAGATACTTGAGTCAAAAGTTATGGTTTTCAGAAGTTTTACGATTAAATTAATACGTGTCAATATTGTTAAAAAAAATTGAAAAAAAATATGACACGTGTGAATACATGATGAGTAACGTCTAAATTAGGCGCGACTGCCTCTTTAACGACGCCTTAATTATACATGATTGGTGACGCTCAAATTGGATGTGATATTGTACAATAAATATGTGTAATTTATAAATTCATAATTTTTATTTAAAATACAATATATCAATTTTTTTTTGCCAGGAACTCGCTATGCTAATGCTATAGCTGTGGCTTGGAACCATTTTCCTTATAATGCACATTATTGAATTGGACCGATTCTTTTCTTTTATTTTCGCTAGCCATTCTATATTGTATATGAGGTAGACTATTTGTATTATTATTTTTTACTATAAATTTATTATTATTTTAATTATTGTTAGACCAAACTTTTGGTCAAAAAGTGGGCTGAAGAAACAGAAAAACGTTGTTAAAAAATTTGTATTTGTTCCAACGATGATTAGAATAATAATGAATCGGTAATAAAAATAATAATAATATGAATGTTCTACTTTATTAAATATTTTATAAATTATACATATGCATGACCTTTTTATGTAAGTTTTCTTTTTCAATAATTTATTATATGATTATTTTTTAATGATAAAAATAAATTAATCCATTATATTTTTAAAAAATAAATTGACATTTTTATTTCTGAAAAAATAGAAAAACAATAGTCATTAAGAAAAGTATTTTGGTTGTGAACGTTTGTTGGGGAGTGGATTCTCTCATGTGCTAATTAACATGACTATGTCATTATATCATGTGAGACAATCATAACCATAAATGGATGGGTTAATGGTGATAAGAGAAAAGAGAAAAAAAATATAAAAATAGAAAGTTACACAATCATCACCATTAATTTAATTATTAATGATTAAGATACTTCCACATGACATGATCATGTTAAATTACACATGAAGGGATCCATTTCCGTTTGATTGTGATTGTAGTTATTGGGAGAGAGAAATACTTATAATTTAATCAATTAGATTATTAATTACTGAAATAAATAACATAATTTATGATAAGTTGGAAAAATAAAATATTTTTTATTTAAGAAAAATATGTAAAGTACTAAGTATGAGAGAAAAAAAAATACAGCTGCTCTAGTCTTGAGCAAAGTAGCACATCTAAGAATGCTTGAAAACCCCAATTATACAATGATCATTTCAAGCATGGACAGTGGTTACAAGTCTCTGTTACACAGCAACTATATAAAGGAAGGATGAGACTTTTACAAATATGACTTTATATGACTTTGTCATAATTTTACCATACTTGGGTCAGATGCACATTTGTTTGGCAAAAAAAATTAATTTAATGTTTTTTAAATAAAATATTACAACCACGATGGGTGGGTGTGATGGTTCAACATCTCGTCCCTTAAGCAAGTGGTTGGGGGTTTGATCCCCAATTCTTGTGAATGAAAAGCATCCCGTAGCTAGCCCTTTACCGCTTTGTGCGCCGACCCGGGACAGGGGATTAGTCCCATAGCTACCGGTTATGGGGATACCCTGATGTAAATAAATAAATAAAAATTACGAATTCATAGCTGTTTTAGAAACAATTACGCATTTATTGCAAGATATCACGCCCAATTTGGGCGTTTCCAATCACGCTTAATTAAGGCGTCATTAAAGAGATTTAGAATATTAATTTAATTATTTCCTTTATTAATACATCAATTTGAAAACAAAATAAAGATTTGATTTGTGATTTAAACTCAAAAATCAATTTGGAAAATCTGTATTAATAAAGGAAATAATTAAATAAATATTCTAAATCTCTAGGGAAGACGAATTTTATTTTTGGAAAACATTCATAAGCCATCATTAATTTTAGATCACGAATCAACTCATAAATCAAATCTTTATTTATTTTTTTAATTTAAATCACACATCAAATCTTTATTTATTTTTTTATATTAAATCACAAACCCAGAACTCAGAGACTTCTGGGTTTAACCGCTATTATCATACCATTTTTGCAAATTTAAATTATGTTTGTAAGAAATAAAATATGTCAAATGAGATGTCATTGTGTAAATCTCGAAAAGTTATATGGAATCAAAAAAAGAATTATCTAATTTGGATACTTGAGTCAAAAGTTATGGCTTTCAGAAGTTTTACGATTAAATTGTTAATTTTTTTTTGGAAAAAAATGTGAGATGTTTCAACAACCTGATTAGTGACGCCTAAATTAGGCGTGACTGCCTCTTTAATGACGCCTTAATTAGGCGTGATTGGTGACGCCCAAATTGGGCGTGATATTGTAAAATAAATGTATGATTATTTCCAAAATAACCATAAATTCATAATTGTTTATTTAAAATACATACAATATATCAATTTTTTTGCCTTATTTGTTTTAAATTTATTCTTCACCTTGAGGGCCCACAATTGGAACCTCCGTTACAAAATGATTCTCTCACGAAATGTCATTATATCATCACCGGAGATCGTTTTAATTTTATTTTTTTCGAAACAAGGGAAAAAGAAATTACACAACAGAAAGAGAACATAACTCGTTTTAATTATTTATAGATAAATTAATAAATTTTTTATTTTCAATTTAATATATTTATATTTATTTATTTATGTATAAGTAACTGAGATCATTTTATATAATCTCAAGTTAAATAAGAGCATGCATTTCTTAAAATATTTTGAAAAATGAATCCTCTCACGTGTAAATATCGAGAAAACTTTTAATACTACCAATGTAACGAAGTTCAGTATATTTGTAATTTATTTGTACTAAATTACTAAATACTAAATTACGTAAGCGAATTGTGAATGTTTAGAAATTTTCACAAAATTCGCCTACATATTCTAGAATAAATAAACTATAAATATACTAAAATTTGATGACAAAAAAACGTAATAGGCAGATAAATAAGCATACAACCATCATTAAAAGCCAAGTCCTATTTTACCAAAAAAAAACAAAAAAAAAGCGAAGTTCTAGGTCTACTCTCCATTAGAGACGTGACAAAACTTACAATTGGAACCCAAATGTAAAAGTGGGTTGAAAATATCAACTTATCTTGTTTTATTGTGGCTTAGTGGGTCAATATGCTTATATATTGAATTGAAAGAAAAAAAAAATGGAGTAGGATATTGTAACAACCAAGTAGGGGTATGTTAGGTTCTTAAGAACCTAAGGAAAAGAACACAGAAACCAAAGAGAAACGGAGAAGAATGAATCAAGTTCTTATTCGATGATTTCTAAAAGCTATTACAATGTATACTTATACTATCCTCATTACTTCACATCATACACTTCCTTATACACGTGTACTCTAACAAACTAACCAACTCCTATCTACATGCAACCACAAACACATGCTAACCAACTACCTTGCCACGTCATAACCAACTACAAGCCTTGCTAATAGAGATAGCCTTCAAGATACAAAGTCACTGAGTCTAGAAGAGTGCTTCTTGTCTCTGGTTGATCTCCTTAGCGTAACATTCCCCCCTCCTTCAATCACGACCTTGTCCTCAAGGTCAATGGGTGGAAGAGATGGATAACAGCTACACAATTCTTCTTCCTTCTCCCATGATGCATCTTCTGGAACCGTGTTAGACCATTGAACAAGAAACTCACGCAAGTGTGAGTCGATGGAGGAAGAGGGACACATGCCTAATATAGCAACTGGCTCTTGTACTGGTCTATTGTCCACAGCTGTAAGTGGAAGTAGATTGGGGACAATTGGTGCAGAACCAACACACGGTTTGAGTTGGGATACATGGAACACTGGAAGAATTTGACTACCAGTTAGTAACTTCAATTCATAAGCAGTAGCTCCCAAGTTGCGCAGTACTTCGAAAGGACCCAAAAAATGCTTAGCTAGCTTGTGGTTAGCTGTAAGGATGTAAACGAGCCCAAAGTTTGTCTCCTACTTGAAAAGAACGCTCCTTGTGATGCTTATCAAATTGGACCTTCATACGATTCTAAGCCTGCTGTAAGTGAAGTGTAACAGCCCGTGTTAACCCGGATTGTTAACATACTATCGTATGAAGCCACGCTTAATTAAAATGCGGAATAACTTTTTCTTTAATTCAATTATGACGTCATTAACCTTAGCCAGCTTGATTACTTAATCAATTTCATAAAATACTGCCTGTATGTAAATTGCAAGACAACTAACTGAAATACCTCAAGAATAAATATAAAGTGAGTATCTAAAGCCGTAGGACTACAACACATAGCCTGGGTCAAAATCCTGATACTTTAATTACAACTTCAATTAAAAGACAATAACAAAACCATGTGGCATGGACAAACCCCATGCTCACCAAATAAGGCACAATGCCCAACAACAGTCTCAGCATAATATCATAATCAAAGCGGGAAAACATAAACAGCAGTCAACATCCAGCATGTCAGCATGTCATAATAACATCAACTCAGCTCTGGCCTCCTGCCACCTGAGCCCTCAACATTACCTGATCCTGAAATAAGCGTCCCCAAACGTGGGGTGAGATCTCTAAACAAGAAATCTCAGTAAGACAAGGGTCCTCAAGGATCTTCCACCCCAAGCTCACTTACATGTGTAATATAAGTTCAAAAACAGTATTTACAATATAAGTTCCAAAACTATGCGATGCAGCAGATAATCATGCCATGTGTGTTTATCAAATCTACTGGCCAGAGAAATGCAGGAATACGTCTAAACCCACATGAGTACAAGGAACACCGCTTGCACCTCACCCACAGCCTCACCATCTTGTATGTACTACATACTCAGGCTTACCGTATAGGTGGACACCACATGCATATCATAAAAGCACATTGCATATAATAGCTCAACAGCATTTCCAAAACATCAAAGCATGTAACACAGCATGCATAAACCACATCCCCATGGGACATGGTGGAACCACAAAATGGCTAAACCGAGGACACGAAAGCTTACCTTGCAAGCTAGCTATCCAAGCCAAGAGTCCAACCTCTCTTACGTCCAAACACAGCAGTATCACAATCTGATATGGACCAATAATACATCAATATTTATGCATCACAAGCATACAACTTAAAGACTACGCCTTTCCTTTACGTTTTACGTCTTAAGGCTTCCAACAAAGCCATAAGCCCTTAGTCATATGATTCTGACTTAGTTTATTAATTACAGAAGTTCAACTTCCTTAATCTAGGGTCCACAAACCCCCAATAGCTTACTGTTCACACAGCACAGCTACTGTTCTGCGAAATCCCAGGATATCCGGATATCACAAGGGACATATCCGGATATGCCATATCCGGATATCACACTGGCCATATCCGGATATACCATATCCGGATACCCAGTTCCCACATCCGAATATGAATATCCGGATACCATATCCGGATATGAATATCCGGATACCATATCCGGATACTGATATCCGGATATCTGCTCGATAAATATCCGGATATCTCACGACAGAATGCAGTTTCTGCATTTCGTGAATATCCAGTCCTAAGATCCCACTTTTAACACATATACACGTTAAAACATGCATCTTTAATCCATTTTAGGTTCATTATCATTATACCTTCTTGTTTACTCATTAAACATGGCCAAGACATCAACTTTAAGCATCACAACTTAAGATCAAAGGTGAGGGAACTTACCCCAAGCTTGAAACAGAGTAACAATGGCACTTGGAGCTCCCCAACAGCTCCCAAAACTCAGCCTTAACCAGTACACGAAAATAGCACCACAAGGATGGTTCTTACCCCATAAAGGTCACCACTTGGACCTCAAGTTGCCATGATCAAGACCCACTACACTCAACTCTCCAAACCAGCCCTCAAACTCAACTCACAGTGGCTGAGTGTGCAGCCAATGTAGTCTCACACCCTCACAACTCACACCACCAAGTGTTTGAAAGAAGAAGAGAAGAAAGAATCATGGAGGAAATGGTCCAAGACTCAAGAAATGGTGAAAGGGAGTCAATGAAATAGTAGCCACCCTTCAGCCACCCAAACTCACGTAAGAAAAATAATGCAACCTAGGGTTTTGTGCCCTTAGTATGCATATAAATAAGCAATAGGTCCCTAGCGCGCAGTATTAGCCTTAATAGCAACGCAAAAGATCTTGATCCCAAACTTTGGAATCTAGACCTACACATTTTTCTAAGATTTGTCATATTTTTATTTTATTTTTCGGAGCACCTTTCCGGTACTCGCTTTTCCATAGCCAATATCGGTTCTGGCATCGGATTACGTTATTTTGACTTGAAACTTGTTTTACAAGTCCTACATAATATTCTAGTAATTATCATGCCTTCGTTATAATTTTTCGGGATACTTTTTCGGTACGCATTTATACCGGGTAGCAGAACCGGTATCTGCGCTTTTCTTCCGAAAAGCGACTTTCAGCATTTTTACTCACTCAGTATAATTATTTAATCCCAATAATAATTATTAAGGTCAATTATGGAATCATTTTCTAATTATCACAATTAATTCACTAATTACCTTAATTAACGGTGCGGGATCTTACATTCACCCCACCTTTTTAAAGATTTTGTCCTCAAAATCAGAAACATACCTGTCTCGAAAGTCGGGATACTGTCGGAGAAGCTCATCCTCTCGCTCCCACGTGCACTCCTCGGGACTACGCCCAGTCCACTGCACCTTGACCATCGGAATGATCTTGCTTCTAAGCTGTTTCTCGCCTCGATCGAGGATCTTGAGTGGTCCGACGGGAGTCTTTAGGTTCTCCCGAACCTCCACATCATCCGGTTGCACCACGTGCGAAGGATCTGCTATGTACCTCCGAAGCTGAGACACGTGAAACACGTCGTGGATGTTGGCTAGGTTCGGAGGCAAGGCGAGTCGATAGGCAACAGGTCCTACTCTACCAAGGATCTGGTAGGGCCCAATGAACCGCGGGCTCAACTTCCTCACTCCGAGTGCCCGTCCAACACCGGTGACAGGTGAAAGTTTCACAAACACGTGCTCACCCTCACTGAACTCCAGTGGTCAATGCTTGACATCATAGTAGCTTTTCTGGCGATTCTGTGCCTGCTTCAACTTTTCCCTGATCATCTGGATCTGCTGGGTAGTATCTTGGACAAAGTCCAAGCCGAAAAGCTCTTTATCTCCAACCTCAGACCAGCAGGTAGGAGTCCGACACCTCCTACCATACAGCGCCTCATAGGGTGCCATGCCCAGACTAGCATGAAAACTGTTGTTGTACGAGAATTCTACCAACGGAAGGTACCTATCCCATGCAGAACCCTGCTCCAATGTGCAAGCTCTCAACATGTCCTCCAATGTCTGGATGGTCCGCTCAGTCTGTCCGTCAGTCTGAGGGTGATAGGCGGTACTCAATCTCAACTGCGTACCAAAAGCCTCCTGCAGCGCCTCCCAGAACCGAGATGTGAACTTCGGGTCCCTATCACTGATGATACTCTCGGGCACCCCGTGAAGCCTCACAATCTCACGGACATATAGTTTGGCCAACTGCTCTGTAGTGAAGCTCACCTTCACTGGAAGAAAATGGGAAGACTTGGTCAATCTGTCCACTATGACCCAAATAGAGTCACAACCAGCCTGAGTTTTAGGCAATCCCACCACGAAGTCCATGGAAATACTCTCCCACTTCCACTGTGGAATTTCAAGAGGTTGAAGTTTACCAGACGGTTTCTGGTGCTCAATCTTTACTTTCTGACATATAAGGCATTTGGACACGTAGACCGCTGTGTCCTTCTTCATGCCCGGCCACCAAAAATTTCTCTTTAAGTCCTGGTACATTTTTGTGGCACCAGGGTGGATAGTAAACCGGCCCTTATGAGCCTCTGCCATAACCTCTTCGGTCAATGGCCCTCGAGGAATAATAATCCTCTTCTGGAACAGCAGCAATCCATCCTCGTTCCAAGACACACCGTCCTGGTTCTTCACATAATCAAGGCACTCTCTTTGCACTTGCGCCTCTTTAATCTTTTCCATCAGCTCATTAATCACTTCTGCTGTTTCCATTTCGAGCAGTGCGCCCCCAAACAAGGAGTTCACTCTCAAGTCTCTGAACTTTTCGATCACCTCGTAGTCGCTCATCATCAAGCTGGATAAGCTCACGGATTTCCGACTCAAAGCATCGGCTACCACATTGGCCTTGCCAGGATGGTACCTCAACTCAAAGTCGTAGTCCTTCAAGAACTCCATCCATCTTCGCTGTCTCATGTTCAACTCCTTCTGGTCAAACAGATACTTCAGGCTCTTGTGATCACTGAATACAGCAAACTTCATGCCAAACAGGTAATGCCTCCAAATCTTGAAAGCAAAAACAATGGCTGCCAACTCCAAGTCGTGAGTCGGGTAGTTCTCCTCATGAGGTTTCAACTGTCTTGAAGCGTAAGCAACAGCTTTCCCTTTCTGCATCAACACACAGCCTAGTCCTTTACCAGAGGCATCGCAGTATAACTCAAACTGTTCCGCAGGATCAGGAAGGACTAACATAGGAGCAGTAGTCAGTCTCTCCTTCAACTCCTGGAAACACTCCTCACACTCATGTGTCCACACGAATGGAGTCTCCTTTCGGGTAAGGCGAGTCATCGGTAGCACCATCTTGGAGAATCCCTCTATGAACCTCCTGTAGTACCCAGCCAAACCCAAGAAGCTTCTCACTTCTGTAACCGTCTTGGGCCTCTCCCAATCCATCACGGCCTCAATCTTGTTAGGATCAACTGCAACTCCATCAGTGGAAATAACATGGCCCAGAAATTTCACCGCCTTGAGCCAAAACTCACATTTTGACGGCTTAGCATATAGCTTTTTCTCTTTCAACACTTGCAAAACAATCTTCAAGTGCTCAGCATGCTCCTCCTCCGTCTTGGAGTAAATTAAGATGTCGTCAATGAAGACGATCACAAACTGATCCAGGTACGGCTAGAAGATCCTGTTCATGTAGTCCATGAACACTGCGGGTGCATTTGTGAGTCCAAACGAAATCACCAAGTACTCATAATGCCCGTACCTCGAGCGAAACGCTGTCTTTGGGACATCCTCCGGCTTTACCCATATCTGATGGTAACCGGACCGGAGATCAATCTTGGAATACACGCAAGCACCCCTGAGCTGATCCAGCAAATCATCAATGCGTGGAAGAGGATACTTGTTCTTGATTGTCACCTTGTTCAACTGTCTGTAGTCGGTGCACAACCGCATGGTCCCATCTTTCTTTTTCACAAAAATGACCGGTGCTCCCCAGGGAGACACACTCGGCCGAATGAAATCTTTCGCTGAAAGCTCCTCAATATGCTTCTTCAGCTCCGCCAACTCTGGTGGCGACATCCGGTATGGAGCCAACAATATAGGCCCCACACCAGGCAATAAGTCTATGGAGAACTCTATCTCCCTCTGCGGTGGAAACTCAGGAATCTTCTCGAGAAACACCTCGAGGAATTCCCTCACCACAGGAATGCCAGTGAGATCCTCCTGTGTCCCACTCACCAAACCTCCCAACATGACATAGCCAAATGCCCCTGCTCTTAAGGCCCTCCTCGCCTGCAGGACTGAAATGAACGGTGAGGAACTGGCTGTGGACCCACCCGGAGACATCACCACTCTCTTGGCACAGCAATCAATCAATGCACAGTTTCTGGACAACCAATCCATGCCCAGAATAATCTCCAGGTTGGCCATCGGCAATCCTATCAGATCTACCGAGAAGTCACGGCCATCCCACTGAAACGCTACATCGCGATGAATAGTGGAGGTCAAACATTTTTCTCCGGTGGCGGTGGTCACCGGCATCGGTGGAGAAAGCACATCACTGGGCAACTCAAGCCCCACAGCAATAGGGGTAGCAACAAAAGAATGCGTTGCCCCGGAATCAAACAATACATCAACAGCTGAACCCCCAATGGTAACAGTACCTCTGACCAGGTTCGGAGCTCTGTCCGACTGCTGATGATCCAAAGTATACACACGCCCCGTAATAGGTGGCACGACTGGTGCCCCAGTAGGAACCATCTCCAATGGCACAGCCTGCACTGCAGCAACTCTCGCCGTCAGGCAATCTCTGGAGTAGTGGCCCTCCTTGCCACACTGAAAGCAAATCAACTGTCCGGTAGAACACGGCCCAAAGTGTGACTTCCCGCATCCCGAGCATCTGGGAGCAGGAGGTCTAGCTGCGCTCCCCTGAGTAGAAATCTTTTTGAACTGATTTGGCGCTTGCTTAGCCGCCAACTGTTTGCCCTTGCCTTTATTTCCAAGCTTCCTGTCTCTCCAGGAAGCGGAACCGCCAGTACCCTGTGGCACCTCAATCTTGGCCTTCTTGGCCTGACACGAACGGCAGTAGTCCTCAATGTCGCGGCACTGCTGCACTAAAGCTCCAAAGTCTCTCGAAGCAGAACCAGCAAGGTGACCAGCAATGTCCTCATTAAGTCCCCTCCGGAACTTAGCCGCAAGAAAAACAGGAGTCGGTCTCACCATGCGGAAATGAGCAAACTTGACCAACTCATTAAACTTGGCCAAGTACTCGTCCACAGACAACGAGCCCTGCACCAACCGGTCAAACTCTCCCTGCTTCCTCTCCTGAGAGTCATAAGGAAAGTACTGACCCAGAAAGCATTCCTCGAAGAATGGCCACGTCATCACACGGCCCTGCATCTCGTAGATGTGAGAAATGTTGGTCCACCACTCATGGGCCTCGCCCTCCAGCATGTAAGTGGCAAACATCAGCTTCTGCGGATCGGTACACTGCATGATCCGGAAGATCTTGTCCAACGCCTGTAGCCATCTGGCAGCAGCAATGGGATCATAAGATCCGTCGAAAGAAGATGGCTTATGCTTGCGGAAAGCATTCAGCCTGCGGTCGATCTCATCACGATCCTCAGCAAATACGGGGATGGTCTGCAAAGCCCCCGTCAAATGACTTCCCTCACCCATCTGACTCTGGGTGTCCTCCTGTTGACTAGGCGGAGGTGGAGGCGGTGGCGGCGGTGGAGGTGGTGGAGGACACTGGCCAGCAGCAGGACCAGCCCTCAACTCCTCCAACATGACCCTCATCATAGTCATGTTGGCCATCCGGTTCTCCTCCAGAACCTCAGCGGTGGCTCGCCGGTTCGCATCTCTGATAGCGTCCAGCATCGCCTGGTTTGCCAACCTCGTGGCCTCCTGGTCGGCTAGTCGGGCCGCCTGCATCTCAGCTAATGCAGCCAGGATAGGATCCGATTGATCCTCACTCGTACTAGGGTTCCTCCTTGGTGGCACCATGACTTTGCACAAGTTTCACAAAGAATGAGTTGATCAGGCCCACGCTATGTGGTCACATATGCATCATCAGAACACACACCAATCAGAGAGAACACAAAGTAGACACGCAACGAAACATCCTAAGTTATTGCAATACATACAGGCTTTTCCCTAGAAAGTGCTCTGATACCATAAAATGTAACAGCCCGTGTTAACCCGGATTGTTAACATACTATTGTATTAAGCCACGCTTAATTAAAATGCGGAATAACTTTTTCTTTAATTCAATTATGACGTCATTAACCCTAGCCAGCTTGATTACTTAATCAATTTCATAAAATACTGCCTGTATGTAAATTGCAAGACAACTAACTGAAATACCTCAAGAATAAATATAAAGTGAGTATCTAAAGCCGCAGGACTACAACACATAGCCTGGGTCAAAATCCTGATACTTTAATTACAACTTCAATTAAAAGACAATAACAAAACCATGTGGCATGGACAAACCCCATGCTCACCAAATAAGGCACAATGCCCAACAACAGTCTCAGCATAATATCATAATCAAAGCGGGAAAACATAAACAACAGTCAACATCCAGCATGTCAGCATGTCATAATAACATCAACTCAGCTCTGGCCTCCTGCCACCTGAGCCCTCAACATTACCTGATCCTGAAATAAGCGTCCCCAAACGTGGGGTGAGATCTTTAAACAAGAAATCTCAGTAAGACAAGGAGTCCTCAAGGATCTTCCACCCCAAGCTCACTTACATGTGTAATATAAGTTCAAAAACAGTATTTACAATATAAGTTCCAAAACTATGCGATGCAGCAGATAATCATGCCATGTGTGTTTATCAAATCTACTGGCCAGAGAAATGCAGGAATACGTCTAAACCCACATGAGTACAAGGAACACCGCTTGCACCTCACCCACAGCCTCACCATCTTGTATGTACTACATACTCAGGCTTACCGTATAGGTGGACACCACATGCATATCATAAAAACACATTGCATATAATAGCTCAACAGCATTTCCAAAACATCAAAGCATGTAACACAGCATGCATAAACCACATCCTCATGGGACATGGTGGAACCACGAAATGGCTAAACCGAGGACACGAAAGCTTACCTTGCAAGCTAGCTATCCAAGCCAAGAGTCCAACCTCTCTTACGTCCAAACACAGCAGTATCACAATCTGATATGGACCAATAATACATCAATATTTATGCATCACAAGCATACAACTTAAAGACTACGCCTTTCCTTTACGTTTTACGTCTTAAGGCTTCCAACAAAGCCATAAGCCCTTAGTCATATGATTCTAACTTAGTTTATTAATTACAGAAGTTCAACTTCCTTAATCTAGGGTCCACAAACCCCCAATAGCTTACTGTTCACACAGCACAGCTATTGTTCTGCGAAATCCCAGGATATCCGGATATCACAAGGGACATATCCGGATATGCCATATCCGGATATCACACTGGCCATATCCGGATATACCATATCCGAATACCCAGTTCCCACATCTGAATATGAATATCCGGATACCATATCCGGATACTGATATCCGGATATCTGCTCGACAAATATCCGGATATCTCACGACAGAATGCAGTTTCTGCATTTCGTGAATATCCAGTCCTAAGATCCCACTTTTAACACATATACACGTTAAAACATGCATCTTTAATCCATTTTAGGTTCATTATCATTATACCTTCTTGTTTACTCATTAAACATGGTCAAGACATCAACTTTAAGCATCACAACTTAAGATCAAAGGTGATGGAACTTACCCCAAGCTTGAAACAGAGTAACAATGGCACTTGGAGCTCCCCAACAGCTCCCAAAACTCAGCCTTAACCAGTACACGAAAATAGCACCACAAGGATGGTTCTTACCCCATAAAGGTCACCACTTGGACCTCAAGTTGCCATGATCAAGACCCACTACACTCAACTCTCCAAACCAGCCCTCAAACTCAACTCACAGTGGCTGAGTGTGCAGCCAATGTAGTCTCACACCCTCACAACTCACACCACCAAGTGTTTGAAAGAAGAAGAGAAGAAAGAATCATGGAGGAAATGGTCCAAGACTCAAGAAATGGTGAAAGGGAGTCAGTGAAACAGTAGCCACCCTTCAGCCACCCAAACTCACGTAAGAAAAATAATGCAACCTAGGGTTTTGTGCCCTTAGTATGCATATAAATAAGCAATAGGTCCCTAGCGCACAGTATTAGTCTTAATAGCAACGAAAAAGATCTTGATCCCAAACTTTGGAATCTAGACCTACACATTTTTCTAAGATTTTTCATATTTTTATTTTATTTTTCGGAGCACCTTTCCGGTACGCGCTTTTCCATAGCCAGTATCGGTTCTGGCATCGGATTACGTTATTTTGACTTGAAACTTGTTTTACAAGTCCTACATAATATTCTAGTAATTATCATGCCTTCGTTATAATTTTCCGGGATACTTTTCCGGTACGCATTTATACCGGGTAGCAGAACCGGTATCTGCGCTTTTCTTCCGAAAAGCGACTTTCAGCATTTTTACTCACTCAGTATAATTATTTAAGCCCAATAATAATTATTAAGGTCAATTATGGAATCATTTTCTAATTATCACAATTAATTCACTAATTACCTTAATTAACGGTGCGGGATCTTACATGAAGCTTAAGTTGAGCTAGGACTTCATTACGTTGTTGAAGCAGTGTATCAATTGCTTCCACCCGGACTAAACCCCTCGGATAAAATGGTATCATAATTAGAGGCCTCCCAAAAATAGCCTGATTTGGGGACATGGCAATAGGAGAGTGAGTGGCAGGATTGTAATGGTATTGAGCCCAACACAAAAATAAGCTCCACTGATTTGGTTATTCATAAAAAAAGGAACACAAGTATTGCTCCAAGTATCTTTTAGTAACTTCGGTTTGACCATCAGATTGTGGATGGTAGGAAGAAGTTGTGCGTAATGTAGTACCACTCAATCTGAACAAATGAGTCCAGAATTGGCTTAAAAAATGCGATCTCTGTCCGTTAAGATTGAACGAGGAAAACCATGAATTTTAACAACCAATTCACAAAATAATGTTACCACTGTAAATGTTGTATATGAAGTTGGTAAGGAACCAAAATAAGCAAATTTGGATAGTTTATCAACTACCACTACGATGGTTGTGAATCCTCTAGATAAAGGCAAACCGGTTATGAGATCCATTGACAACTCCTCAAAAATTCCCTATGGAATTGGAATAGGTTGAAACAACCCAGCAGTCTTAGAAGTTTCATATTTAATCTGTTGGCAGATTTGGCAATTCTGCACAAATTGCTTGACATCATTCCTTATGGATGACCAATGAAAGGTAGCTGATAATCTCAAAAAAGTCCTCAAGACTCCAGCATGTCCACCAATTAACGAAGAATGAGCCCCCTTTAAGAGTAAGGGAATTAAAGATGAGGAAGAACTAAGAATGTATTATTTACTTTTGTACAGAAGCACCTCATCACGGATCAACATGTCAGGATCACCATTGGGTTGATCTTGGAGCTTCTGATGAAGTTGTAACAGCTGAGGATCATTCCCATTTTGATGTTTAATCTCACCAAGAAGATCAAACTCTGGTTTAGAAAGAGAGACTCTCAAAGCACCTTCTTCATCAAATACATGTGACAAGGCATCAGCTACTTTATTAGAATGACCAGGTTTGTATTCAATAGTAAAGGAATATCCCATTAGCTTGCACAAGTATTTTTGTTGCTCTGCTGTATGGATGGTTTGAGTGAGTAACTCTTTGATGCTTCTATGATCAGTTCGAATAATGAACTTGGATCCTAACAGATATTGGCGCCAACGTTTAACAGCTGAAGTTATGGCATATAACTTTGACATATGTGGAGGAATTGGCTAATCTTGGACCCAACTTCTTGCTGAAATAAGAAATGGGGTGGTCACCTTGAAGTAATACAGCACCCACTCCATGGTTTGAGGCATCCGTTTCCACCACAAACAGCTCCTTGAAATCAGGTAGCTTTAAGACACGTGTATGAGACATGGCAGCTTTAAGTTGAATAAAGGCATTCTCAGCATCTGTCGACCAATTGAATAATGCTGATTCTTTCAACAAATTAGTTAAAGGAAGAGCCAAGGAAGCATATCCTTTGACAAATCTCCTATAGTAACCAGTAAGTCCTAGGAAACCACTTAATTGCTTGATAGTTTTCGGGATTGGCCATTGGAGCATGGTTGAAATCTTTCTTGGATCAGCATATACACCACTCTCTATGACCACATGTCCCAAATACTCAATTGATTTCTGACCAAAAGCATACTTATTGAGCTTCATAAAAAACTCATACTGTTGTAATTATTGAAGTGCCAATTCCAGATGATGAACATGCTCTTCAATATTTTTGCTGAACACTAAGATATCATCAAAGAAAACTATGATGAATCTCCTAAGATAAGGCTTGAACAAATGATTCATGACAGCTTGGAATGTTGCTGGAGCATTTGTCAAACCAAATGGCATAACAAGAAATTCATAATGGCCTTCATGTGTTCTAAAGGCTGTTTTATGGAAATCAGCAAGAAGCAATCGAATTTGGTGGTAGCCAGCTCTTAGGTCCAGTTTTGTGAATATGGTATATCCTTCTAACTCATCAAGTTACTCATCAATAGTTGGAATAGGAAATTGATCCTTAATTGTAACTGCATTAAGAGCCCTGTAATCAATGCGTAATCTCCATGAATTGTCTTGCTTTCTAACTTAGAGATCTGGAGAAGAAAATGGACTATGAGAGTGTTGAATGAATCCAACTTCTAGCAATTCTGAGACTTGTCTCTCAATTTCATATTTTTGATTATGGCCATAGCGATAAGGTTTGACATTGATTGGTTTGGTACCCTATTGTAAATGTATAGAGTGATCCAATCCTCAGAATGGAGGTTACCCACTAGGTAAAGAAAACACCTTTTGGAATTTCAGCAAAATAGACCAAAGAAGTGGATGAACTGCAAATTGCAATTCTGTCAATTCAGGCATAATTGTAGTTTGAGTTGGTGAATCTTGTTCCACTTGTGAGGCATTACACAATTCCCACTCATTAGTAATGAATGCATTCAGATTAGCAGTGACAATAGCTTCATTAAGGCCCTGCAAAGAAATTAAGTTTCTTTCCCAAACAAAGTCCATTGATTTACTAATAATCATGGGTAACCTTGTCCAATCGTTCCAACCACGGCATGCCCAAAATAACATCAATGTCAGCTAAATCAAGAACCCAAAGGTCAAACACAAACATATGACCCTGAATCAACAGTGGAACTTTTAAACATTTCCTCTCAGAATACATCACATCCCCATTTCCAAGAAACACACAAATTCTATGTGAATGTCCATAGGTAAGGATAGTTTAATAGCTAACTATTTTTGAATGAGATTATGTGTGCTACCAGAATCAACTAACACAGAAATTGAGGAACTATAACTTTGAATGATCACCAACATATCACGTACTGAAAAACCATGTTTTAATCATTAAGGTTCTGATACTATGTCATAAATCAACTAATATAAAATCATAAGTTGTTAGGTTTTACATCTAACATTGACTTTACTTTTGAGTTGAACTGGTTCTTTACATGGCATCAAAACCTCGGTGTCACAGATTCGATCCTTACCGCCTCATTATTTAATAATTAATGAAGTCTTTGTGGAGTTTCTTAGCACAGGTAGGTGGACGTGTGCATTATCCACCCTTCAAGCTCAGTGGGCTCTCATGTGAGGGGACGTGTTAGAGAAATATAAAATCATTAATGTAGTCTCACCTAGCAGCTTAAGCTTTTGGGTTGAATTAGTTATTTACATGGTATCAGAGCCTCGGTGTCATGAGTTCGATTCTCACTACTCCCCATTTAATTAATAATTAATTGTCTTACTGAGTTTTTTAGCAGAGGTAGGTGGCCTTGTGCATTATGTACCCTTCAAGCCCAGTGAGCTCTCGTGTGAGGGGGCGTTTTAGATAAGTATAAAATCATTAATATAGCCTCACCCAATAGCTTAAATTTTTGAGTTGAATTGGTTCTTTACACTTTTCCATCATGTGATAGTAACGTACTCGGTGAGCATATGACCACCCACTATCAGAGCATTTAAGAACAGCTAAAATGTTTGACTTAAACATTATAATGACAGCAAGATTGCATTATGAAGAGACATGAACTGAAGTCTGAAACAACAATATTAAAGAGAAGGATTGGATAATCGGCATACTCAATAGCCTTTGTAGGCTGATTAAGCTTTCGCTTCAAAAGCTGTTGCATTTCTGGCAGTTTTTTCTGAGCATGGAATTTTGCAAAACTTCTTTCAAAACAAAGAATGACAGTTTGCATCTCTCTCTCTCTCTCTCATACTGAAAGCCACAGGGTCTTTGAGGGACTTGCAACCTCCCCTCCCACTCTAACTTTGCTCACAAAACTGAATGTCCCCTCCCTTTCTCATGCTTTCCAGTTGAAGTCCCCGCTAACAGACCCTTTTTCCTGACCATCAACTGCCTGCCAAGTGGACAGGGTTACAATTACAACTCCCTTCCTTCCCTTTGTGACTCATGCTCTCCCATTCAACCTAGGATTTCAAGGAACTGATTTCCAGCTTCCCTCCTATCAGTACGTACACTCTTGTAATCTATCACAACTTTAAATAGAAAACTTGGATACACAATATTTTCAGAATTTATTATTGACAATCAATTTTTGAAGAATACATGTTCAAAAGAAGCATTCAGAAGTTGAAATCCAACTGTTAACCATCTTAGGGGGCTTTTGTCTAAAGGTTTCTAAGTACATTACTTGGAATCACGTTCCTAGGAATATTATGACCAGGAATGCTATATTTTAGGAAAAATTGTTTGGTCAGGATTTTTAAAATTCTTGGGAATCTTTCTTTAAATTCCTAGGCATAACTTAAAAATTTGTTTGGTTCACAATGCATATTCCAAGGAATATATGTTGTAACTCTTAAATATAGATATTTAATTCTTTTTAAAATACTTAAACTAAATATTTAATGCGAAAAGAGTTAAGCATTAAATAGTGGCAGACAACTGTATTTAATGCGAAATTTGAAGTTGATATAGATGAGAAAAGAATTTAACATTTTTTAGTGGGAGACAACTGTATTAAATTCTCACTATTTTCTACATGGCAATTGTTAACCCTCATTTTGAAAAACATTGAATTTTTTTCCATATTTATCGAAAAACCAAAAGACCCACCCAAAGAAAAGAGTTCAGCAATAGTTAGTGGCAGATATGTGCATTAATATCCCACTCCTTTTTTAAATTTTGAAATTTGAAATTGATATTGGTGGAAAAAGAATTTAACATCTGTAATGGGAGACAACTTAAATCTGATTTTAATTTTTGTAAATACAAATTTATAAAATTTCAAATACAAACGACGCAAATTCTTGCAAAAAATAATTATTTACAAAAAATGCTGATGGTTAAAGGTTGCAAACTGGACTTAGCCCAGAGGGCCTGCCCGCCCCGCATGCCAATGAGGATATAATTAAATTCCTAATTCATATTTCAATAAGGATGTAAATACAAATTTATAAAATTTCAAATATTAACGACACAAATCCTTACAAAACCTATTACATGCTAATAGTTATATGTGGCAAACTGGGTTCGGCCCGGAGGGCCGGCCTACCAAACATTTTTATAATTAAATTAAAATTTCATTCTTCTTCTTTATTAATTAAATTATTAAATCTGATTTTAATTTTTGTAAATACAAATTTGTAAAGTTTCAAATACAAACGACGCAAATCATCGCAAAAAATAATTATTTACATAAAATGCTGATGGTTAAAGGTTGCAAATTGGACTTGGCCCATACGGCCTGCCCGCCTTGCCTGCCAACACATTTTTATAATTAAATTAAAATTCCACTATTCTTCTTTTATAATTAAATTCCTAATTCATATTTCAATTTTTGTAAATACAAATTTATAAAATTCTAAATACTTACGACACAAATTCTTACAAAAAAATAACTATTTATTATTTTTTGTGAATAAATATAAAAACCTATTACACGCTAATAGTTATAGGTGGCAAACTGGACTCGGGCCGGAGGGCCGGCCTACCAAACATTTTTATAATTAAATTAAAATTTCATTCTTCTTCTTTATTAATTAAATTATTAAATCTGATTTTAATTTTTGTAAATACAAATTTGTAAAGTTTCAAATACAAACGACGCAAATCATCGCAAAAAATAATTATTTATTATTTTTATAAAAATCTCATTGTAATAAACGAAAGTCCATCTCTGACATAAAATATAAAAACTTAGATGCAAATATAAGAACTTTTACGTGTGGATAATATAAAAATTTATTACATGCTGGTATATAATGCTGACAATTAGAGGTTGCAAAGTGGAGTCGGTCTGGAGGACTGACCCGCCTATATTTTTTTGTAATTAAATTAAAATTTTGCTCTTCTTATTTTATATTACACATAATAACTCAAAAATTTGCCAACTCTATATATACAAAAAGTTAGAGTTAGGTAGCTAACAACATTGATTTAAATAAAATGCAGAGATATATTTTTATGATTTACATTAACTTTTTGGAGACAGACAAACATATTTCTTTTTTCCCGTGCATCACACGAGTTATACTTAATCTTGAAGGAGTTTTTTTTATGTATGGTTCTGATTTGGAACATTATCCAGGAAAACTTAACGTTCTTAATGAAAATTCCATGTTATTTAAGGTCAATATAAAAAATAATAATTTGGAGTCATATAATGAGCCAAGATATTAAGTTTCAAGTGTTTGAAGCAGCGAAGCTATTGTCACCTCATTCTTTAAGTCTTTGGTGGACCCAAATGTATGTTGTTTTTTAAAAAATTATCATTGTGTGTTCTTTATATTGTTACAAGCTTTTAGCATGTGTATTGATTTGATGTTGTTTAGACACATTTGTTTCAATGTAAGTAAAAAATATGACTCATACATGATTATTTGGTTAATTTGCTTTCAAATCCTTTTCAGACAACGTCTTTTGGGTTCTAAAAAAAAACAACTCATTTTTTTCCTGAGATTATTACTTCTGGGTGTTAACATATTAGCGTAATTTATTTACTGAGTATTTGCACTTTGTATCGTAGGCATAAATATGATGGAAGAAGAAGATGTCCCTGGTAATGCATAAACATAGGAAATCACATGTTTGATATGTGTTGAACTCATTCCTCCAATGATTGCTAAAGAATGACACTGAATTAATAGTGTTTTCTTATTATAGGTAAAAGCTGATCTTTTAATCCCATATTTGTTTGGTCTATTTGTTACCTTGATTTTATTAGTGCTGTTATAGTTAGCAATAAGTTGTATGCATTTTTCGTTTTTTTACCCATCCTCATTTTAACATAGTCTACTATGACGTATTTATTTTTTACATAACTCATCGAGTAGATAACTATATTTGATTTGCATAATATTAATCACTCTCGATAGTAGATTTTTGTTTATGATTGATATTTGCAAAGTTCTGTGTCAATGCTGTAATTTCTTTCACCTGAACCATAGAATAAGATAACAACACATGTTTTTGTAAGTATAAGGTTTGCAGTGCGATTAACCAACCACGGCGGACGATAAATATTTTGTTCTTTTTCCCCCGGGCATCGCACGGGTAATTCACTAGTTTTCAGTAGAAGGAAACCTTTGCCCATGAACCGGTTTGATTATTTTTTGAACTGGTTCATAACTGGGTCAAATCTGACCTAACTTGATTTCTGAAGTGGGTCTGACTTGGTTTTAAAATCGGGTCAAATCAGATCTGACCCGCTTTTGACTTGGTTCCAAAACTTGTTTTTGATTTATTTTTATAGTTATTAATTTTTCTTAAACTCATATAATTTAATTATTTATTTATTTTAAAATACATAATAAATTTGATATTTGTTGAATAAATAAAGGAATGTAATTTGATATTTGAAATTTTTGTTTTTGGAAATTATATTTGAAATTTTGAATGGTGAGTTATAGAAACAACACTAGCACTGGGCATTTCATATCTATGATGCACGGACATGGACACGTACCAGACACGACACGACACGCCGACACGTTAATTCTAAAAAATGTTATATTTCGACACATTGGGACACTGTTTTGATATTAAATAAATTTTTTAATATATATAATATAATTTATATTTAATACATATAAAAGTCCATAATAAGTCATATAACCAATCAAATATTTAAATTTCATAACACAAATATAAATAATTTTTCGTACTTTGTTAATATTTCATATCAAATTTCATATCGGAACAAAATTGTGTGGGAAAGCTGGGAAAATTGTAAAGAGAGAAATTGGGAGAGATTAGAGCCTCTCAAATGTACTAGCCTATCTCTCTTTCATTTTTGCAATTTTTCTGCTATAGTAATCTATTTCAAACGAGAAATTATACCAGTTCTCAGTCTATTTAGCGTTAGTTCTACGTTTGATTCCAAACAAATTGTTTGGTATCAGATGTTGTAAGATATTTTATGTGTGTTGTGTGGAGTTCTTCAAAGAGGTGGTGAGCAAAATATTGCAATATATACAAAGTGGAAGGAAGAAATACAAGACAACAATTTATTTACTAGATAAAATAATCTTATCAGTAAAGAAAATAGAATGATTTTCACTTTGACTTCAAATGATACAATGTCATCTAAATAATAGTGGGAAAAGGTTGTAACGGGTAATGAAGGATCAAAGAAAATCCATTTTTCCTTTCTTCACTTTGTTGCCAAGAAACATTCACATACATCTTTCATCAGCTTCATCACAGAGAAATCTGAACCCATAATTTTGTTCAATTTATATTTTTCTTCCACAGCTTTAAGAACTGCATCCAAACTTGGGATGTGAAACTCAGATTGCGAGGGGTTACAGATCAGAGAGACTTTCACCTCTCCGTTGGATGAAGAAGCAATATCAAATTGTGATGTGCTTGAAACATAGCTACCTTTATTATCCACATTTAAAGGTTCAAATTGCAGCAACCTTGACTCCTCTTCCATGACATCATAGCTATTACCAGTGGAAGAAGCTACAGACAAAATGAAACAACAAATTAAATTAAGATAGAAAAGACTTAGAAAAAGGCACTCATAAATGCATTAAAACTTTAATATTGTCCAAGTTAGTTAAAGAACCATTCCACCCAAAACCTTAAGGTAGTAGGTGACGGCCTTTTTAAATGATTTATATTATATTCTCTAACACACCCCCTCACGCAAGAGCCCTTTGGGTTTGAAGCGTGGAATATGGCACAAGCCCATTATTGGTTTGCCTTGTGCTGCACGAGCCCATTTTTTTGGTCTGCCTCGTGTTTTTCTTAATTCCACCTGAAAGTGGGGGCTGTGAGTTTTGAACTCGTGACCTCATGGTCCCTGAAGCTCTGATACCAAGTTAAAGAACCATTTCACCCAAAACCTTAAGTAGTAGGTGATGGCCTTTTTAAATGATTTATATTATATTCTCTAACAAAGTTTCAGGTAATAATAAATCTTGACTTTTTGCTCATTACTCTAGATTGCTCATTTTTTTGCTCACATCCTCAATATGCCTCACTGTGTTTTTCACCGAGGCATTACTAGAATACATTAACATAGCAATAAATACATAGTGGAAGGAAGAAATACAAGACCTCAATTTACTTACGAGGTTTTATATAGTTCTCAATAAAGTGTGGTTATTGTTGAAATATGCAATAGTGTGCTTTTGTGTGTGTGTGTGTGCATGCCCACATATACAAGTTTAAAAATGATATCCTTCATTTATATCTGTTTCTTCAACAATGTGAGAAGGGAAAACCTGGAAGTGTCAACTTCAGAGGCGCCTCATCTAGTGGCAGATCATGATCATATGCTTCACTAGAAGGAAACTCTAAACAATCATTATGGTAATAATCAAGAATATTCTCTGTTACAATTTGGTTAGTGCAGAACTCAGACTGCTGCTTTTCAAAAGAAAATTCTGAATTTAGTGGATTCTTTCCATTGCTTTGACAATATAAATAGTCCCCATCATTTTTCTTTTTATTGTCGGATTGACGTCTTTTTCTCAAAGGCGTTTCACAGTCTTCGAATGAAGAATCTTCAGCTTCATAAATCACAACCTGCTTCTGGTCTCTTGCAGATTTAATTATAACTAAATGCTCCATGTCTTCTGAAAATGTTTGAAATCCAGAAGACAGTTCACTCTCATGCTTTTCTAGAATTGGTGAAGTTTTCAACATGTTTGTTTTCAATCTTTTTACAGAAGTTTCAGCCTTTCCCTTCTGGTTCTTTGGCCTCAATCTCTTCTTTTGAGGTTCACTGATTAAAGGATCATCGTGTTTCTGAGCTTCTTTCCTAGATTTTACTTCCTGAACAAACCCATCAACCACCATCTCATATGAATGACAAGCTTTGAGATGTATTAATTATAGAAAGAAACAAAAAATTATGCTAAAAAAAGAACTACAATATGCAGGAAAATGAATAGTAGAGAAACTGACATGCTTTTTAGAGTTTGACCCGGCCTCTTTTCTGTTACATTTTGTTTTCTGGCAAAGAGAAAAACAAAGGAAACAAGTGTAAGATGAAAACAGATCCGACAAAAAAAGAGGCATCTAGAAAATAAACTAGCAAATGAATGCCCTCTTGGTTCTTTGGAATCAATAAATGATAAAAATTAGAGAAAACACCCTTTTTGATCCCTGGCAATATCTACGAAATCTTTTTTAGTCCCAGACAATAAAAAAGGACCAAATTGGTCCCTGAAATTATGAAAAAGGGCCACTTTAGTCCTTATGTCAATTGTAATAAGTACTCCTTGGTCCTTTTTTTCATCACTTTAGGGACCAATTTGGTCCTTTTTATTTGCCAGGGACTAAAAAGGATTTTGTGGATATTGCCAAGGACCAAAAAGAATGTTTACTCTAAAAATTAAAATAGATGGGAAAGATTTTGAGAAGCATTTGATAAGGCAGTATTAGTGATATAGCTCATTTAGCTTGATGTTTTACTATACTTCTGTTTGTATCAGATAGCTACTTGTATTTTCTATTTTGTATTATGTTAGTTCGCGTAGTTGTTAGTTACATACTGACTCAAATCTGAGTCCATTCCCTGCTTTATAAATAGAGATCTCTCTTGTATTAGTTTCATTATCTGAAATACAGTGAATTCAATGGCTTCTTCTCTATTCTCCTCTCTCTCTCTCTGACTCTAATAGGCAGACTCCTTAAGAGTAACCAATGTTATTAAACTCAAACCGGTCATCGACCCCACCAAGGTATTGGATTAACAGACTATTGGTTCAAATGATGGGTTACTGTTTCATTCGGTTAAACTGAATTTATATTAAATTATTTAATAAATATATTAGTAGATACATTTTAACTAACAAATGACTTTAGGCTAGTGGTAAGTCGGGCTGATTTTAATAACAATTAGAATAACAAATAATTTAGCATGAACTAGTAATGCTCACCTTAGCTTCATCTTTCATCTCTAACACAATATCCAGTAGAACTCTATAATCATCATCTTCAATAAAATTCCAGTTACCACAATACACCTCAAGAAGGTCCTCTATTGCTTTCTTTACTTTAACTTTGGATATTCCAAATTCCTTCATTTTCTCGCAGGCAGCTGCAATCTTTTTCTGCATACTTGGTGCCATTGGTGGTGTCGGATTCTAGAGAACACGGTCTAATTGTTGCACCTTCACTATCAGAAAGACAACAGTGGAAAGTAAGAGAAAAGTTATATTTCTATGTATTCTACTATATGTGCTAGAAATAAATTATTGAAATTGAATAATTAGAAAAAAATATGAACTTTGTTAGCATGAGTGGTGATGTAATAACACTATAAAACTCAAAGGAAAAATGCCACTAATAATCTTATCAGCAAAGAAAATATAATGATTTCCACTTTGACTTCAAATGATACAATGTCAGCAAAGTAATGGTAGGAAAGGGTAGTAACTGGTAAGCGAAGGATCAAAGAAATATTCATTTACAAGAAGTTTTATGAATAAAGCAGTTAAGATCCACTGCCACAATGACACAAATGCAAATTTCTAGGAGTGATTTCAATACAACATTTGACTCATAGAATATTATGATGAAAATGATTTAAGGCTCTATTAGTCGGTGATATAATTAGTAGGAAAAGTACATGTAAAACATCAAGAAAATTATTCCAGTCCGATCTTTGTTAATAAATGGTAAAATCAAACATTGAATATAAGCCAAGCTTCAGGGGAAAGAACTTCATATAAAGCTTTGAAAGACATGTAACAAAAATTAACCAAACAAGAGACAACATTTTTAGAATATTAATGTAAAGGTTTGACAGTAGGGTGAAACTAAAAAGTTTGACACCACGTATGAACCATTGATTTTTTCCAATCTGACCATGATAATTTATTGAGAATTAGTAATTAATTAATGGGTGTAACCCAATAAATTACAGTCATTGGATTAACAAAAATTAACGCTTCATATGGGTGTCAAACTTTTTTAGTTTGTAAATGATATGTCCCTATAAATTATATCACGAGTAAAATATTAAACAGAAATAAACTGTCAATGCCCGTATTTACAAAAAATAAATAACACAATATTGATCATGAACTTTGATTCCATAAAAGATTATAGCGGTTAGAACAGAGAATTTAAATCTCAAATAGTTGAATATATTATTGGTAAACTACACATACCCAGAAGTATGACTAGCTGATTACACTTTATAAGTATACCAGAATTTGCCACTAAATCATAAAGTTTATGATGTTAAAGGCAAGCCTTGGTTACCAAACTCTAAACAACAATGTGAGAGAAAGATTCACTTGAAAAAGGGTAATGAAATGTATTATTGAATTGTAAATGATCTTTACAAAGGGTTCTCTATTTATAGAGAATACTTGACCTAATTTTGACCTAATGGACTTGGCCCATTAGGTCAAAATTAATGACTAAATAATACAAATTAATGACTAAATAATCACTAATTAATGACTAAATAATAACTAATTAATGACTAAATAATAACAAATTAATTATTATTTACAATAATCCCGCTCAAGTTGAGGAATAAATATTTATCATTCCCAGCTTGCTAGCAAGAATCTGTCTGAAGGAAGAATCCTTTGTACAGATATTTACAATTCAATAATCTCCCTTTTTTTTAAGTTGTTATCAGAACTATACAAATAATTAATTTGTTATTATTTACAACAGATTCTGAAAACATGTAGTGATGGAAAATAAATTGATATTTAATAATGATATCCTTCATTTATATCTGTTTCTTCAACAAAGAGAGAAGGGAAAACTTGGATGTGTCAACTTCAGAGGCACCTCATCCAGTGGCAGATCATGATCATATGCTTCACTAGAAGGAAACTCTAAACAATCATTATGGTAATAATCAAGAATATTCTCTGTTACAATTTGGTTAGTGCAGAACTCAGACTGCTGCTTTTCAAAAGAAAATTCTGAATTTAGTGGATTCTTTCCATTGCTTATGCAAGAAAATGAATAGTAGAGAAACTGACATTCTTTTTAGAGTTTGACCCGACCTCTTTTCTGTTACATTTTTTTTCTGGCAAAGAGAAAAACAAAGGAAACAAGTGTAAGATGAAAACAGATCCTGCAAAAAAAGAGGCATCTAGAAAATAAACTAGCAAATGAATGCCCTCTTGGTTCTTTGGAATCAATAAATGGTAAAAATTAGAGTAAACGCCCTTTTTGATCCCTGGCAATATCTACGAAATCCTTTAGTCCCTGGCAATAAAAAAGGACCAAATTGGTCCCTGAAATTATGAAAAAGGGCCACTTTAGTCCTTCTGTCAATTGTAATAAGTACTCCTTAGTCCTTATTTCATCACTTTAGGGACCAATTTGGTCTTCTTTTTTTTTGCCAGGGACTAAAAAGGATTTCGTGGATATTGCCGGGGACCAAAAAGAGTGTTTACTCTAAAAATTAAAATAAATGGGAAAGATTTTGAGAAGCATTTGATACGGCATTATTAGTGATACAGCTCATTTAGCTTGTCGATTTTAGCTTGATGTTTTACTATACTTCTATTTGTATCAGATAGCTACTTGTATTTTCTGTTTTGTATTATGTTAGTTCGCTTAGTTGTTAGTTACATACTGACTCAGATCTGAGTCCATTCCCTGCTCTATAAATAGAGATCTCTCTTGTATTAGTTTCATTATCTGAAATACAGCGAATTCAATGGCTTCTTCTCTATTCTCCTCCCTTTTTCTCTCTTTCTAACTTTAATAGGCAGACTCCTTAAGAGTAACCAATGTTATTAAACTCAAACCAGTCATCGACCCCACCAAAGTATTGGATTAACGGATTATTGGTTCAAACGATGGGTTACTGTTTCATTCGGTTAAACCGAATTTATATTAAATTATTTAATAAATATATTAGTAGATACATTTTAACTAACAAATGACTTTAGGCTAGTGGTAAGTCGGGCCGATTTTAATAACAATTAGAATAACAAATAATTTAGCATGAACTAGTAATGCTCACCTTATCTTCATCTTTCATCTCTAACACAACATCCAGTGGAACTCTATAATCATCATCTTCAATAAAATTCCAGTTATCACAATACACCTCAAGAAGGTCCTCTATTGCTTTCTTTACTTTAACTTTGGATATTCCAAATTCCTTCATTTTCTCGCAAGCAGCTGCAATCTTTTTCTGCATACTTGGTGCCATTAGTGGTGTCGGATTCTAGAGAACACGGTCTAATTGTTGCACCTTCACTATCAGAAAGAAAACAGTGGAAAGTAAGAGGAAAGTTATATTTCTATGTATTCTACTATATGTGCTAGAAATAAATTATTGAAATTGAATAATTAGAAACAAAATACGAACTTTGTTAGCATGAGTGGTGATACAATAACACTATAAAACTCAAAGGAAAAATGCCACTAATAATCTTATCAACAAAGAAAATAGAATGATTTCCACTTTGACTTCAAATGATACAATGTCAGCAAAGTAATGGTAGGAAAGGGTAGTAATTGGTAAGCGAAGGATCAAAGAAATATTCATTTACAAGAAGTTTCAAGAATAAAGCAGTTAAGATCCACTGCCACAATGACACAAATGCAAATTTCTAGAGGAGTGATTTCAGGTGATTTCATTACAACATTTGACACATAGAATATCATGATGAAAATGATTTAAGGCTCTATTAGTCGGTGATATAATTATTAGGAAAAGTACATGTAAAACATTAAGAAAATTATTCCAGCTCGATCTTTGTTAATAAATGGTAAAATCAAACATTGAATATAAGCCAAGCTTCAAGGGAAAGAACTTCATATGAAGCTTTGAAAGACATATATCAAAAATTAACCAAACAAGAGACAACATTTTTAGAATATTAATGTAAAGGTTTGACAGTAGGGTGAAACTAAAAAGTTTGACACCACGTATGAACCATTGATTTCTACCAATCTGACCATGATGAATTATTGAGAATTAGTAATTAACTAATGTGTGTAACCCAATAAATTACAGTCATTTGATTAACAAAAATTAACGCTTCAGATGGGTGTCAAACTTTTTTAGTTTGTAAATGATATGTCCCTATAAATTATATCACGAGTAAAATATTAAACAGAAATAAACTGTCAATGCCTGTATTTATAGAAAATAAATAACACAATATTGATCATTAACTTTGATTCCTGAAAAGATTATAGTGGTGAGAACAGAGAATTTAAATCTCAAATAGTTGAATATATTATTGGTAAACTACACATACCCAGAAGTATGACTAGCTGATTACACTTTATAACTAGACCAGAATTTGCCACTAAATCATAAAGTTTATGATGTTAAAGCCAAGCCTTGGTTACCAAACTTTAAACAACAATGTGAGAGAAAGATTCACTTGAAAAAGGGTAATGAAATGTATTATTGAATTGTAAATGATCTGTACAAAATGTACAAAAGGGTTCTCTATTTATAGAGAATACTTGACCTAATTTTGACCTAATGGGCTTGGTCCAATACAACAAATTAATGACTAAATAATCACTAATTAATGACTAAATAATAACTAATTAATTATTATTTAACAATCCCCCTCAAGCTGAGGAATAAATATTAATCATTTCCAGCTTGACAGTAAGCTCTTGAAATCTGTCCGAAAGAAGAAACCTTTGTACAGATCATTTACAATTCAATAATACATTTCATTACACTTTTTCAAGTTGGTATCAAAGCTATACAAATAGCGGACTTAATAATTAATTTGTTATTATTTACAATAGATTCTGAAAACATTGTAGTGATGGAAAATAAATTGATATTTAATAATGAAAGAATTTACAGAAAAATATTTCTCTCAAACCGAGAGTATTATGTTTTTTTTTTGAATAAAGACATGGTAGTACAGAACAAAGGAAATTCAGAGAGAAAAGAGTTAAATACAAAAACTTGAAAAACCATCAAAAGTTTGAGACTTGTCATATAAAATGTTGGTATAATGTTTATGTGGGACCATAGACGAAAACCCCAACTCTTAAAGACGAAACAGATTAAAAGTACTTACAAGTATATTGCACATAAGAAACTGACAAAAAGAAAGAAGTAGAAGAAAAGGACCTACTATTCACAACTTTAAGGTATATGCTTGGCAAGCAAGAAAACAAAGAGACAAAAAAAATGTTAAAGGGGAACAATAACATGCAAATAATTGTTGCAAACGTTCAATTTATCAATTTAGAAGTGAAAAAACGATACTGGCAGTGGTATCTTACTAGAACTATCCAATTAAAGAACAATATATTACGAGAATATCAAGGGAAATGGTTAAATTGACGAGCCTGGAGTAGTGGTAAAGTTACTACTTTGTAATTGAAAGATCATGGGGTTTGTATTCAGGAAACAACCTCTTTGCATGTATACAAGGGTAAGGTTGTATACAAGGACACCCTCCCTAACAATTAATTCTAAGTCCAAGAATTATCAAGTAATATACTTTAGGACTTAGAATTAATTGTTAGGGTAACTGACTTCTTGCATGTGTAAGCTCAAATGTATTTTTGTTAAAATACATGCATTAAATTATCATTTGATTACACAAAGGGTTTATAGCGTTACGCATTTATAAAAACATGTTTGAAAAGATTTTAGAATATTTTTAAACGTATTTCCAACCATTCTAAAAGGTTGGGAATCGATTCCTTATGAATAGGAATCGATTTCCACTCATCTGTAAGGTTGGAAATCGATTCCCACTCATTGGTAATTGATTCCTATTGCACCAGAGGACAAAAATAATGGCTATAAATAGCTAGTTTTGCGAAAATGAGTATGCAAAGGGTCATGGGGGCCCTCTATAAATAGTTACCACTGTTCTACTGATATGACAACTCTTTTTGATCATAATTCTTGCCTTAAGTCACATCATTTGCTTACTTTAAATCATCTTTGAGCTTTATTCTTGTGAGAGTGTTAACACCCATAGTTCTTCAACTTGAATTATTTGTACTTTAAGAGTACTTAGCCATTGTTAAACACCTCCATTTGATTTCTTGAATGGCTAGGGGAGTGAACCCTATACACTAGAGAGGTCGCCAAATTCTTAAGAAAATTTGGAGTGAAAGATTTGTATGACATCAAGAGTCTGAAGTCTTGAAAGGGTGTAGTGGTTTGTCAAGCACCCTCAAGCTTGATAGTTAGTGAAAAGATTTGATCGAGTGACTTCAGTCTGGACGCAGGTCATGGAGGTGGTGACCGAATCAGGATACATCTAGTTTACAATTTCTCTGACCTTAGACTCCTTACTTTAATATTGAAATTGCATCTTAGATTGCGTTTATCTATAGTAAACTCTTGGAACTTGGGTTTAATCCCTAGTGAGCTCCACCACACCTAGAGGAAGGTTGTGGTTGGATTTTGTAGTGATGACATGATGTGTTTGTGTGCTTGTATGCATATTGCTTGTATTGTGTGAAAATTGTGTGGTCACTGGCCAGTTGACGAGTGGAGTTTGGTCATCCGCTGGATTCATCCTTGTGAGAATGCCAGTCGGGTATTGCCGTGGAGTCGACTCTGGGAGCGGCGCCAGGATGATCCAAACGTGGGACGTCCGCCGGATAGGGCTCATGAGGAGTTCCGGTTGGGTATTGCCATGGAGTCTTCTCAACCATGGGAGAGGCGCCAGGACTGTCTCGGGAGTTATATGATGGAGTCCTTGAACATGAATCCATGAGTGGATGTTCTTGGGTGTCTCCAGGTGGATGGTGATATTGTTTTACTTGCATGCCATGTTATGTCATTTTGATACATTTTAGTGAGTCATGGAGTGGAGAGAGCCTCTAGCTCCATTGGTTTACTGAGATATATCCGTATATCTCACCCCGTGTTTGGGGGACCACATTTCAGGTCACTATGAGCCGGGAGGAGCTTCGGGCAAGAAGCCCGTATAGTGGACGTTGGATTGGCATGCGGTGCATTGGATTGCATGACCGTTTTGGAGGAGTTTATGGAGTGCACATAGCATACCATTAGTATTTTGAGACTTAGGTCATGAACATATTGCATGATGTCATTTTCCATGCTTTTGTTAGTGTTCATGGTCATATGCTAAGTCTTGTTTATGTTTTATTATTCATGGCTTGGATAACTGTATATTTTGAGTGAGCATGGGACTTGTCCATTGCCACATTCATAGCCTTGAAGTCTTGATGAGTAATGTTGTAAAAATGGTCCATAGTTACATGTAAATGGCCATTATTTTGAGAATGATGTAATTGATGTTAAACTTAAGGAAAATGCATGATGGAAGGGCCTAGAGCCAACATTAGGACATGATTATGTGTTATGTGGAGTACCAAGGGGTTAGGGATGGATTACACACCCTTTTTGGGGCTCAAAACTGCTGTAATCTGTCATTTTGCTGCATAGTAATCGATTACCCAAGCATGGTAATCGATTACCATGCAACAGGGGACGAAAAATTAGCTACTGTCTGCACTGGTAATCGATTACTGGCCTTTGGTAATCGATTACCATGTGTGGTAATCGATTACCCAAAGTTGGTAATCGATTACCAGAACAGAGGATTCAGAAAATTGGCTACTGCCTCATTTTTGACAGGTGGTAATCGATTACCACCCACTGGTAATCGATTACCACAGTGTAAATTTTGAAAATTCAGGTTTTTCTAGACTAAAAGAAAGGGGTATAACTTGATGGGTAGAACTCCAAATGATTCGTGGTTTGAAGCCACACGTGGACAATGTAAAGGACTACAACTTGGTGAAAGATAAGAGTTGGACGGTGAGTTTAAATGAATTGAATAAAAAGAATGATCTATGATGTTAGAAAAATGTATGATTCCGCAAATGGCATTTACAATTATAGTGTGGTTTTAATTGATTACGGAAAAAGCATCTATGAAAAAGAAAAGGAATATGTTAAAAGAAAAATTCGCCCGTAATTTAATTAACCAAATCACTGTGATTGTAACTGCGCTTAATATCATAATCAATGTTAACAATACCGGTGTACAACGGGCTGTTACATTTTAAGGTATCAGAGCAGTTTTGTTTAGGGAACTCTGATTGTTTGTGTATGTTGTATCTTGTGTGTCATAGCTATCTGTGAACTATTTATGATTAATGTATATGTGATTCCTCAGTGTGGGTCTGATCAACTCATTCCTTTGTGTTACATGTACAGATATCATGAGTAGGGCACGAGGTCGCCGTGGGGCACGTGGTGCAGGTCCTTTGCCACCGGATCCGGTCACTGCAGCACTGAATGCTCTGCAGGCGGAAACGGCTGCAAATAGAAATATGACTGAGAACCTGATGAAAGCTAATCAGGATATGATGCAGGCCTTTATGGCTGAGATGAGGGCGGATAGAGGTCGTCCTAGGAGGGAGAATACACCTCCACATACGGCTACGGTGACTCCTACACCGACGCCATCTGTTACTCCTCAACAGGGGGAGAGTGGGGCTAGTCACCACACTGGTGAGGCTAGTCATCATACGACTACGGATCCTAGTTATATTCCTGATCCATCATCTGTTGCCCAATCTACTGGGGCTGCTGGGCAGGTGCTTGATAATGCTGATGATGAGCGTAGGCTCATATCCTTTAGGAAACATAAGCCACCCGCATTTCTAGGGTCAAGGGACCCAAAGGAGGTCACTGCTTGGTTGAGGGGTATGGACAAGATTTTTCAAGTTATGAGATGCCAAGATCCGCAGAAGTTATTGTATTCTGTTTATATGCTGGAGGGTGATGCCCAAGAGTGGTGGGACAATGTGTCTCGCCCATTTGTTATTCAGGGTGAGGTTCTTACTTGGACCTTGTTTGAAGGATTATTTCATGAAGAATATTTTCCCCGCGATGTTCGGGAGGCAAAGCAAGGTGAATTTGATAAGTTGGTACAGGGAATTATGACTGTGGATGCCTATGTGGCGAAATTTAATGAACTTGTGAAGTTTGCTAATTATGGAGGTACTCTACCTACTCCGGAATTCTTGTCAGCTAAATTTCAAAGAGGGCTGAGTGAGAAGATTGCTAAGAGGATGTCAAATACCGCAGTGAGAAACTTTGCTGATTTGGTGACCCAGTGCAAAAGGGTCGAGACTGTCTATGGGAGGTATCCAAAATCGGATAAGGTAAAAGAGCAAGAAGTTAAGAGGACACCTGGTCCTTCTGGAAACATTAATAGGGGAGGCTTCAACAATAACAATAGGGGTAGGGGGTTGCATGTGAGGCAGCCTCCTGGTCAGTTCAAGAGGGGTGGAAACACTGGTGGTGGTGCTTCGAACAGATATTTTACCCCACAATGTGGGAAGTATGGGAAATACCACAGAGGTGTATGTGTTGCTGGTACGTCGAATTGTTTTAGATGTGGTCAGAGTGGCCACTTTGCTAGAAATTGTACATCTTCTTCGGGGCAGGCTGCGAATCTGCAGGCCTTGCCGCCAGCTACTACTACTACTGCTGCTCCTATTGCTGTTGTTCCTACTGTGGGACGAGTTTACACTACAAATGCGCAGCGTACTGAAAAGGCTCCGAATTTGGTTAAAGGTATAATTTTTCTATCTAATGTTGATTTATCTGTATTGTTTGATTCGGGAGCAACACATTCATTTGTGGCGGACTATGTGGCTAAGGCGTTGGACTTAAAGGTAACACGGATGGTTCCTCCGATGCGTATTACTACCGCTACAGGAGAGGTTAGTGAGTCATCTTGGATTTGTGAAGATGTGAGGTTCACTTATTTAGGCAGGGGTTACACCATTGATTTAATTATCTTACCCCTGGCCTCTGCCAATCTAATTTTGGGGATGGATTGGTTGTCTCGGAACTGTGCAATGATTGATTGCTGCAGGAAGAGGTTGTTGCTATCTCACGAGAGGCCGTCTGTTTGTCCGTCTTTGTATTTGTCTGTCAGTCAGACTGTGAAAGCCTTGAAGGCTGGAGATCTGGGTTATGTTTTGTTGGGCGGATTGGTGGGTGACAAAAAGGAGGAGATTTCTGCTATACCAGTTGTTAATGAGTTTGAGGATGTATTTCCGGATGAGATACCGGAATTCCCACCTGAGAGAGAGATTGAATTCTCGATTGATTTATTGCCTGGTGTGGGGCCGATTTCCTTGGCTCCATACCGGATGTCGCCACTTGAGTTGGCTGAATTGAAGAAACATATTGAAGAACTGTCTGCGAAAAATTTTATTAGGCCGAGTGTGTCTCCGTGGGGAGCACCGGTAATATTTGTGAAGAAAAAGGATGGTAGCATGAGATTGTGCACTGACTACCGACAGCTGAATAAAGTGACTATTAAGAACCGGTACCCATTACCGCGTATTGATGATTTATTAGATCAGTTGAGGGGTGCCTGTGTGTTTTCAAAAATTGATCTCCGGTCCGGATATCACCAGATTCGGATTAAACCGGAGGATGTACCTAAAACAGCTTTCCGATCCAGATATGGACATTTTGAATATCAAGTAATTCCTTTCGGGCTTACTAATGCCCCGGCGGTGTTCATGGACTATATGAATCACATTTTTAAACCGTATTTGGACCAGTTCGTGATTGTATTCATTGATGACATTTTAATCTATTCTAAGAGTAAAGAGGAGCACATGGACCATTTGAGGACTGTGTTGCAGGTGTTAAAGGACAAGAAACTGTATGCTAAACCGTCTAAGTGTGAATTCTGGTTGTCTGAGGTGCAATTTTTGGGTCACGTTATTTCTGCAAGTGGTGTTGCAGTGGATCCAAGCAAGATTGAAGCGGTGAGTGACTGGGAACGACCTAAAATTGTGACTGAGATCAGAAGTTTTCTGGGGCTTGCTGGCTATTATCGCCGATTTATTCAGGGATTTTCTGCAATGGTTCTACCGTTGACCCGATTGACACGAAAGGATACTCCTTTTGTGTGGACCCAGGAATGTGAGGATTGTTTTCTGCTACTTAAAGAGAAATTGACCACCGCTCCGGTGTTGACTTTACCTGATCTGGAGGGTGAGTTTGTGTTATATTGTGACGCTTCTAAGAAAGGTTTAGGGAGCGTGTTGATGCAGGAAGGAAAAGTGATTGCATATGCGTCTAGGCAGTTAAGGCCGCATGAAGAGAATTATCCGACGCACGACTTAGAATTGGCTGCTATTGTGTTTGCCTTGAAAATTTGGAGGCATTTTCTGTATGGGATGAAGTTTGCTGTGTTCAGCGACCATAAAAGCTTGAAATATTTATTTGATCAGAAGGAGCTGAATATGAGGCAGCGTAGATGGGTTGAATTCTTGAAAGATTATGATTTTGAGTTGAAATACCACCCGGGAAAGGCTAATGTCGTGGCCGATGCATTGAGTAGGAAGTCTGTGAATTTATCTCATATGATGATGTGGGACAATGAAGTGATTGAGCAATTCCGTGATATGAAGATAACGGATTTCTTTGCAGGAAGAATGTGTGATATGGAGTTGACTCGGATTGAGAACGAGCTGCACGAGAAGATTAAAGAGACTCAGATTCGCAATGAAAGTATAAAGTATTTGAAAGGCTAGAGTGGCATATCTGTTAATGAACAGGGTTTATTGTTATATCAGGGCAGGATTGTTGTGCCCAAGGAACTTGCGGAGGAAGTTATGACTGAGGCCCACAAGGGTCAATATTCTATCCACCCAGGTGCCACAAAGATGTACCAAGATTTGAAAGTGAAGTTCTGGTGGCCTGGGATGAAGAGGGATGTTGCCGAGTACGTATCTAAGTGCTTGGTGTGCCAGAAAGTGAAAATAGAGCATCAGAAACCTGCTGGATTACTTCAGCCGCTGGATATACCTGAATGGAAATGGGAAAGTATTTCTATGGATTTTGTTGTGGGATTGCCGCGAACTCAAGCTGGTTATGATTCGATTTGGGTTATTGTGGACCGACTTACGAAGTCTGCACATTTTCTACCAGTACGAGTGGATTACACCACAGAGAAGTTGGCTACACTGTATGTAAAGGAGATTGTTAGACTCCATGGGATACCGGTTAGCATTGTTAGCGATCGGGACCCGAAGTTTACTTCACGATTTTGGGGAGCCTTGCAGCAGGCTTTTGGCACTCAGCTCCGGCTGAGCACTGCTTATCACCCGCAGACTGATTATAGACTGAGAGGACCATACAGACACTTGAGGATATGCTGAGAGCTTGCACACTGGAACAGGGTAATGCCTGGGATAGGTACTTACCACTGGTGGAATTTTCTTATAATAACAGTTCTCATTCCAGTCTGGGTATGGCACCATACGAGGTTTTGTATGGCAGGAGGTGTCGTACGCCCACTTGTTGGACTGAGGTAGGCGATAAAGAAAGGTTTGGTCCGGATTTTGTGCAGGAAACGACGGTGCAAATTGAAATGATCAGAGAAAAATTGAAACAGGCACAGAATCGGCAGAAAAGCTACTATGACAATAAGCATAGACCGCTGGAATTTGAGGAAGGTGACCATGTGTTTGTACGTTTGTCGCCGGTCACAGGTGTTGGCCGTGCGTTGGGTGTGAGGAAGCTGAGTCCACGGTTCATTGGGCCATATCAGGTTATGAAAAGAGTAGGATTGGTGGCCTATCAGCTTGCCCTACCCCCGCAGTTATCAAATTTACATGATGTTTTACATGTGTCGCAGTTGCGACGTTATGTTCCGGATGAATCACATGTGGTGATGCCGGATAATATTGAAATCAGGGAGAATTTGAAGACTCCCATTGGTCCTATTGCAGTGTTAGATCGCAGTGAAAAGCGATTGAGAAGTAAAGTGATTCCCATGCTGAAGATTCAGTGGGAAGGCCGCACACCTGAGGAGGCTACTTGGGAGCGGGAGGACGAGATTCTCCGGCTGTATCCTGAGTTAGCGAGCAGGTATGATTTAATTTTGCGGACAAAATTTCAAAAAGGTGGGGTGAATATAACACCTCATATGTTTAAATGTGCATTTTAATTTAATAATGTGAAATGAAAGTTGATGGATTAGTGAAAATCCAAGTATTATGGCCAAAAGGGGCAAAAAGGGCAAAATTGTAATTGCCAACCGTGTGTTATGAGGCTTAAATATTGAGTTAGAGATTTCAAATGATAAAAGTAATGCTGGAAATGGAACCAGGGCGAAAAATTGAGTAAATAGGCAAATTTGGGAAAAATTGATGAATAGTGAATTTTTAGTGTTAAAATACTGTGGTGTGAGTGTACCGATAGGTGTGAAATTTTTATCATTATTTTGGAGAAGGAAAAATATGTCATGGACTGGAAAAATAATTAGATTAAGGATTTATGATCGGAATTTTTATCGGAGTTAAAGTTAGATCGCGTGTGGGACCCGTGTGACCGAAGTCACTTGGCCCCACCTCCTTTTCTTCCTTCTTTTCCTTCTTCTTCCCTCCCTCATCCGTGCGCTCACAGGGAGAAAAAGAGACCAAAAACCACCATTCTCCATTTTCTTCCCATTTCGTCATTTCTCCACCGAATCACTTGATTTTGGTGTTGAAATCTATCGTAAACAACCTTCCAAAGCCATTGGTAGCACTTAGAAGCCTTGAATCCATCTCTTTGGCCGCGTTTTAAGCAAAGTCAGATCCGACCCATGTATGTTTTTGGAGATTTCTTGGAGTTTTGAGCTTCAAATGGTTTAGTGAAGCCTTGGTGTTGATCATACTACCCATTGTAAGTATATTTGTGGTCTTTTGATAGTTGATTTCTTAGATCTATGAATATGTGTTCAAAGCTTTGATTTTAGATGTGTGATGATAGAGAGCCCAAATGGAAAAATGCTATTAGATGAAAAGGCCTTAGAATCATGTTTGTAAGCTAGAAATGCTATGTTAAATTTTGGTGAAAAATCTAGGTTTTTAACTTAGAGAATTTTGAGGAATTTTTGATGAAAAATGAGTTTTTGTGTAATTGGGATTTAATGATTGTTGTAGGGTGCCTCACACGGTTGGATTTGAGAAAAGTTGATTTGGAGCATACGTTTGGAACGGTGTTGCTCGTGTTAAGGTAAACTCTTGGAACTTGGGTTTAATCCCTAGTGAGCTCCACCACACCTAGAGGAAGGTTGTGGTTGGATTTTGTAGTGATGACATGATGTGTTTGTGTGCTTGTATGCATATTGCTTGTATTGTGTGAAAATTGTGTGGTCACTGGCCAGTTGACGAGTGGAGTTTGGTCATCCGCTGGATTCATCCTTGTGAGAATGCCAGTCGGGTATTGCCGTGGAGTCGACTCTGGGAGCGGCGCCAGGATGATCCAAACGTGGGACGTCCGCCGGATAGGGCTCATGAGGAGTTCCGGTTGGGTATTGCCATGGAGTCTTCTCAACCATGGGAGAGGCGCCAGGACTGTCTCGGGAGTTATATGATGGAGTCCTTGAACATGAATCCATGAGTGGATGTTCTTGGGTGTCTCCAGGTGGATGGTGATATTGTTTTACTTGCATGCCATGTTATGTCATTTTGATACATTTTAGTGAGTCATGGAGTGGAGAGAGCCTCTAGCTCCATTGGTTTACTGAGATATATCCGTATATCTCACCCCGTGTTTGGGGGACCACATTTCAGGTCACTATGAGCCGGGAGGAGCTTCGGGCAAGAAGCCCGTATAGTGGACGTTGGATTGGCATGCGGTGCATTGGATTGCATGACCGTTTGTTGGAGGAGTTTATGGAGTGCACATAGCATACCATTAGTATTTTGAGACTTAGGTCATGAACATATTGCATGATGTCATTTTCCATGCTTTTGTTAGTGTTCATGGTCATATGCTAAGTCTTGTTTATGTTTTATTATTCATGGCTTGGATAACTGTATATTTTGAGTGAGCATGGGACTTGTCCATTGCCATATTCATAGCCTTGAAGTCTTGATGAGTAATGTTGTAAAAATGGTCCATAGTTACATGTAAATGGCCATTATTTTGAGAATGATGTAATTGATGTTAAACTTAAGGAAAATGCATGATGGAAGGGCCTAGAGCCAACATTAGGACATGATTATGTGTTATGTGGAGTACCAAGGGGTTAGGGATGGATTACACACCCTTTTTGGGGCTCAAAACTGCTGTAATCTGTCATTTTGCTGCATAGTAATCGATTACCCAAGCATGGTAATCGATTACCATGCAACAGGGGACGAAAAATTAGCTACTGTCTGCACTGGTAATCGATTACTGGCCTTTGGTAATCGATTACCATGTGTGGTAATCGATTACCCAAAGTTGGTAATCGATTACCAGAACAGAGGATTCAGAAAATTGGCTACTGCCTCATTTTTGACAGGTGGTAATCGATTACCACCCACTGGTAATCGATTACCACAGTGTAAATTTTGAAAATTCAGGTTTTTCTAGACTAAAAGAAAGGGGTATAACTTGATGGGTAGAACTCCAAATGATTCGTGGTTTGAAGCCACACGTGGACAATGTAAAGGACTACAACTTGGTGAAAGATAAGAGTTGGACGGTGAGTTTAAATGAATTGAATAAAAAGAATGATCTATGATGTTAGAAAAATGTATGATTCCGCAAATGGCATTTACAATTATAGTGTGGTTTTAATTGATTACGGAAAAAGCATCTATGAAAAAGAAAAGGAATATGTTAAAAGAAAAATTCGCCCGTAATTTAATTAACCAAATCACTGTGATTGTAACTGCGCTTAATATCATAATTAATGTTAACAATACCGGTGTACAACGGGCTGTTACACTTACTTGCTTTATTGATCACTACACTTCCTCTCACACTTAGACTTTTCATTATTAAATCACTTTATTGGAGAAATAATCTTTAAAATATCAAAGGAGACACTTTGCGAAAAGATTTTGTAAAACCCAATTCACCCCTCTCTTGAGTATTGAAACCAATTGTCCAACACCATGTTCTTGCGAGAGCTACATTCAGCAATGGAAGAAAATTGACTATTTACAATTAGGGGTGTTCATCAACCGATCCAAACAGATTTAAATCGCGGTGACCAAACCGAAAAATCGATAACCGAATAAATCGAAAATCGAAAAACTGAAAAAAAGAACGCAAATTTTAATTGGATTGGATCAATTTTCGGATTGGTTAATGTAAACCGATCCAATCCAAATCGATCCACTATATTAATTCCCCTCTACCTACTTGGGTCTTTCCCCAATTATACCCCAAAAATTTTAAACCCAAGACTCATTAACCCATCAATTAAACCCTAGAAAAAACATAGTCACATCTCATCAACAAAATCAAATCAACAAAATTTCATCTATGTAGAGCTTCATATCTCATTGTCCAAAAAAAAAAAACTATATTATCATTTACTGATGCTTTTGTATCTCAAAAAAAAATTACAAAGTCAATATATACTAAAGATGTTATTTGCATAATAATCATGAAAAAAAAATTTAGGATTTCCAAAAAACCAAAAACTGATCCAATCCAAACCGAAAAAAATTGGATTGGATCGAATCAGATTTGAAAAAAATCCAAACTGAATGGATGATTACATGATCAAAACGAAGGAATTGGATCAGATGATTTTTGCTTCCAAAACCAATCCAATTCAGACCGCGAACACCCCTATTTACAATCAAAGTCTGTTGGAGATTAATAGGTTTCTTTACGAGGAAAGAATGGGAATAAGTGGCATAGCCAAGTTATACTTAAGTAGGACCTGGCCCCAGCTACATTTCAACATATTTTATTTATTATATATAATTATATAAGTAATTATAATTGGGCCCTAGCTAAAATTGTATGTTGGCCTAGCTAAAATTATAAGTTGGCCTTAACTAAAATTGTAACAATGGTAATAAACAAAGATTTGGAGTTGTTTTGTGTGTGAGACCAGGTAACATATTGTTTTCTTCTTCTTCTTTAATCCTTTTCCAATTAGAGTTTTCTTCTAACATTTTTTTTTTCTTATTCACACTCACCACCCGGAACCCAATCATTGTGCTACGATGTTTCATTCCTTTCTCAAGATTTTACGGATACATGTACTTGGAATATGCATTGGTAATTATATTGTTCGCTAGGGAAAAAATCGATTTACATTTTTGAACCTTGTAAAAGAGAAATTCTTTTTCTTTGGAATTGAATTGAATTGTTTTTATTGATAATGGAATTGAATTGTTTCTTGGTTGTTTCTTGGAGTTATTTGTAATTGATTTCACAATAGTTATTAGAATTTTGGCAATTAATTAGGGAATATATATATATATATATACATGGAGTATGACAATTTCTTGTACATATTCATTAACAACTTCTTTGTTTTTTTGTATTTTTAAAATATCTAAACACTGATTAATATGATTTATGTGGATCCAATGTCATTTAAATGATTGAGTTAATACCATTTTTGGTCCCTAACAAAAAACACGATCCCCACTTTAGTCCCTTACAAAAAAAAAATCAGTCGGTTGGTCTCTATGAAATTCAAAGTGGACCCATTTTAGTCCTTTTGAGGGACTAATATGGGTCTTTTTTGAATTTGTGAGGGACCACAATTTCAACTAAATGGTCGACTTTGAATTTGTTAGGGACCTCGAGAAAAAGTTTTTTTCTGTAATGGACTAAAGTGGGAACCGTGTTTTTTGTTATGGACCTAAAAGAGTATTTATTCAAAATAATCTTAGACATTTGTCATTGATTGTTCCATGTTTCTTTTTAATTATGAAGTTTGTTGTCCCTCTACGTTGATGTTCTTCAGTCTTCACAGGTCACTACTAGGGGTATAAATGGGTCAAGGTAGGCCATGCTTTGTCTTTTATATCCTAGGTCTATGTAAAATATTTAGAGCCTATACTGACCTATTAGCCTATTAAAGGCTTGATTTATAAGTCTAGTCTGACATATAAAAAACTAAAAAACCTAATACGACCTGTAAGGCCTACTAAGTTGTAAACTAAAGTTTACAGACCCAAATCAAATTAAAATATAAAAGATAAAAAAACTTTATTCACAAAGATCACATCAAATAGATTTTCATTAACATAACATGAAATAATGTTCATAAAGATAACATCAAAATGTTCATAAAAATTGCATATATGTATATATATAATTTGTACCTTCTTTACTAATTTGATTTTCTATTATCTTTTAAATTTTAAATAAATATTTATTAATTGTCAAAATAACATCAATCCTGCTTACCAAAAAAAAAATAACATCAATCCTATTACTTTGAAGATTTTAAGTAATATTATTTTCCTAATAGATTTGTGTAATTACGATCATTTAAATGACAAAAGTTAAAGAATTGCGAAAAATAAATCATTTAAAAAAGACCCAGAAATATTTACCAAAACAAAAAACAAAAAAAACCCAGAAATTCCATTAACAACAAAAAAAGTTATTTTTTTTCAAGAAATAGATACCTCAACTCGTTCATTTATTCGAAGCTTCTTTTGGTGTCTGGCACAGTCAAAATCACGACACATTAAAACACGTATCAATTTACGTGTCTAGCACAATCAAAATCACGTGTCAAGATAGTCAACGTGTCCCAAATTATTGAACCAGTGTCGAACACATGTCGGGGGCGTGTCAGTGTCCGACACGTATCGGACATGCATTTTTTTTCAAAAAATGATGTGTCTGTGCTTCCTAGCATATAACAATATGTATAAAGGAAGAGGTTATACTTACTACCTCATTTTCTTATTACATCTTATTACCAAATCTTAACCGTTGATTTTCGTCAATCTAACGATTATAATTTATTGAAGATTAATAATTAATTAATAAATATGATCCAATAAATTATAATCGTTAGATTGAAGGAATTCAATGGTTAAAATCTGTTAGTAAGAGGTAGTATGAAAAAGAGGTAATAAGCATAACCTCTCTCATATATAAAATATGAAGATTTTTGGACTGCTTTTGGCTTTAACTTAGTGGACTTCTACCCGTAATTCGTCATAGTTAGAGACTAGAAAGGTACGTCATAGGAGATTATGTCGAACATGTAATGGTTATCTCCAAGTTTAAAAAGTTAAATCATATAATAGACCAATGTTATCAAAACCAACCCGGTCATTGATCCGGCTAAGGTACTAGGTTATGGGTTCAATCGATGGTTCATCGGTTGAACTGCATGACCCAAATTAGTACATAAAAACTTTTATTTTATATATAAAAATCCGTAAAATATTCAAATACATATAAAAACATTGTTATACTTGGCTGCAAGCATATATATTTTTTTAGGGATAAAAAAAAAGTCATATATGGTAATCGCATGTAATATAGTGTAAAAGAAATAAAAAAAAGCAAGCATTTGGTAATCATATATAATTTCTCTACCAAGTATATATCCTAAACTAGCCATGTTTAATAATTATAAGACATTTATCAACAACTCTTTCCATAAAAATAGATTTCTAATGAGTCAATATGTTACATTCTCTTAATTTTCTACTCCACAAATTGCTCCAGTCTTAGAAAATGAAATTTGAGGTCAATGTATGAGAGTATATTAGTAACAAACAAAACTATAAAAGTTTTTAAAGGAGTTCCACACGTTTTTCATAGAAGACGAACAACTTTGGTTTTATATTAGACGCTTCTTGATCCCAGAATCCATCACTAACCCGAAAATGGGGTGTTGAGAAAACAACCAAAGATAGAAACTTGTATATGTAACAGCCCGTGTTAACCCGGATTGTTAACATACTATCGTATTAAGCCACGCTTAATTAAAATGCGGAATAACTTTTTCTTTAATTCAATTATGACGTCATTAACCTTAGCCAACTTGATTACTTAATCAATTTCATAAAATACTACCTGTATGTTGATTGCAAGACAACTAACTGAAATACCTCATGCATAAATATAATGTGAGTATCTAAAGCCACAGGGCTACAACACATAGCCTGAGTCAAAATCCTGATACTTTAATTACAACTTCAAATAAAAGACAATAACAAAACCATGTGGCATGGACAAACCCCATGCTCACCAAATAAGGCACAATGCCCAACAACAGTCTCAGCATAATATCATAATCAAAGCGGGAAAACATAAACAGCAGTCAAATAATCAGCATCCATCATGTCAGCAAAATACAGATAGTCTAGCTCAGCTCTGGCCTCCTGCCACCTGAGCCCTCAACATTACCTGAACCTGAAATAAGCGTCCCCAAACGTGGGGTGAGATCTCTAAACAAGAAATCTCAGTAAGACAAGGGGTCCTCAAGGATCTTCCACCCCAAGCTCACTTACATGTGTAATATAAGTTCAAAAACAGTATTTACAATATAAGTTTCAAAACTATGCGATGCAGCAGATAATCATGCCATGTGTGTTTATCAAATCTACTGGCCAGAGAAATGCAGGAATACGTCTATACCTACATGAGTACAAGGAACACCGCTTGCACCTCACCCACAGCCTCACCATCTTGTATATACCACATACTCAGGCTTACCGTATAGGTGGACACCGCATGCATATCATAAAAGCACATTGCATATAATAGCTCAACAGCATTTCCAAAACATCAAAGCATGTAACACAGCATGCATAAACCACATCCCCATGGGACATGGTGGAACCACAAAATGGCTAAACCGAGGACACGAAAGCTTACCTTGCAAGCTAGCTATCCAAGCCAAGAGTCCAACCTCTCTTAAGTCCAAACACCACAGTATCACAATCTGATATGGACCAATAATACATCATTATTTATGCACACAAGCATACAACTTTAAGACTACGCCTTTCTTTTACGTTTTACGTCTCAAGGCTTCCAACAAAGCCATAAGCCCTTAATCATATGATTCTGACTTAGTTCATTAATTACAGAAGTTCAACTTCCTTAATCTAGGGTCCACAAACCCCCAATAGCTTACTGTTCACACAGTGTTGCGATCTCGGCAAGTGCACCGATCGTTCCAAGTAATAAAGTGATAAATAAGATCGTCTCCACAGGGATTGGGAAACAATTACTACTATAACCAGTCCTCTTAATTTAGATTAATCGATTTGTGTTTCCACACTATAGTAACTAAAAAATGTAAAGACTTGTTTTTAGGTTTTTCTGAAAAAGACTTAGAATAAATGAAGAAATGTTTTGTAGAAGAAGTGATGAAGAAGACTGTAGCCAGGGTACATTCACCAATTGTTCCCAATTTTACTTTGGATTGATTCACAATACTCATCGAAGTTAACAATTCAGACAAATTATCATCTTTTAGAAATAATTAGTTAGATCCCAATCCCTTGGCGATCTAACCCTTTACTTCAGTTGGAACCCTAATCCCTTAGTAATCCCGCCTGAAAATAAGCATTATGTAGATAAATTCCACGACTGCAATCCATACAAGTCTATTCCTAGAACATGCATGGAGAGTCATCTTTATCCCCTTTCAGGATCAGTATTCCAATATTCCTATTGCGAATCCTGATCCCCAGAATATCATTCCCTATTAGGTTGATCAGATCTAACAGAAATAATATCAATACACGCAAGATAAAGATGAAATATATTAAAATCAATACATATAATGATTCAATCCTTGTAACAATTGTTCACAAAGGGATCATGCCCCTGACTACAGAAATAGATCTAGCCAATCAACATCATGATCGCTGATCTGATTTCAACATGAACTGAAAATAGAAGAAGAAGAATACAAGAATGGAACGACGAACGCGAAGAACGCCCTCCTCCTTCAGCCGGATCTGCTCCTTCTAGGTCTTGTGGTGTATTCTGATGATCTCTTCTTCAAGGGTTGAGTCTCTTTTTATAAGAGACTTTGACCTAAAATGTGAAATTTGAATTTCCATCTTTTCGCGCCTCCCACGCTGATGGAGCGGATCTCGCGCTCTCAGCGCGGGACCTTCTGCCAATTTTCTTCTTCCCACGCTCTGAGCGTCATTCCCGCGCTGTGAGCGTGGGATTTTAGGTCTTCTTTTATGCATTGATTGAGTCACTTTCTTCTTCTTTTCTGCTGTGAGCGTGAAATTCCAAGATTGCCCTTCTGACGAAACGTATAACGGAAACCTTACAATTTATTACATAAACGTTATAACGGAAATATTAAAGTATGAATTTATTACAGAAACGTTTAACGGAAAGATTTAATTAAAATAAATTTGAATTCAAATTTCGAATTTAAAATCTGAATTTGCTGCAAGCGCCATTCCCGCGCTCGTAGCGTGGGCCTTTAGTTTCACTTTGTCCTTTTCAGCTCTAATTTGTGCATTTCTCCTATGAAATCAACATAAAATCAGTATATAACTTCAGATTAAGATATTTGACAAATTAACAGTGATTTTGCCCTTTTCTTGTATCAGATTAAGTAACATTCTTCCTCTTTTTATCTTAGAATTCCTTATATGCTGATTGCATATCAAATAATTCCCAGATTTAAACGTTGTTGTCCCCAGCAATGTACAAGACTCAATCCAGGAAACAATCAATTAATCCAACATAACATCGTACAATCAATCAATAGATCACTATACTAAGCATGAATGAATCAATGCAAAGAACTTTTAACAATGCCTTCTATTCTTATGAAAATTTCAGAATCTAGCTTGAACACCCCTCACCAAGATAAACATATAACGCTCAACACTCAAGTGTTTGGGGGAGTAACAATCACTCAATCCATCACAGCAATAACATTACCATAAGCTTGATCATATTCTCAAGTTCCCAAAGATGAGAAACATTAACACATGCACAATTGATCAAAAGGACTTCCCAGGTTGTAACTTGGTCGGGCTAAAGGGTAGGAATTTATGGATAGTAGCTCAAGCAACAATGAGATTGAGAAACTGATATTATTTCATTTTTAACACCTTCAACTCATTTGTTTTGCTCCACTAACATTCCCATAGAATTTAGGGGATTAATTCCTTTCATCCATATTTTCTTTACATTCACCCTTTTCCTTTCGCTTTTTCCTTTTTCTCCTTTTATTTTAAGGGCACAATTCAGTCGCCTTTCTTTACATTGACCTCTGTGGAGCTTACCTCAATTTCTTTGTTCCATTTCAAAACATCAGTGATTCAATCTCAATTAAGGTAAGACAATAGGAATATGGCTAAGCAATCAACAGGAATTATGAACAAAAAGGCTCAGGCTCAAAGGGGTTAGCAATGGAAAAATTCATATAGGTGGGTTATTTGGCCATGGCTAACAGAATAAAATTTGCCTTAATCATTTCAATCAATGCATGCATCTCAGAGAAACAGAGCAAGTTCTAGAATGCTATCACAGTGAGGTCTCTCAGAATAAATTAAGTGTTTTAAGCACAAAACTTCACCAGCTATGATGTCAAGCTAGACTTCCTAAAGAAACATTAGGCATCATTAATCATCCAAGCACAAAATTCAGACAAACGAGCAATCATGAAATCTACTCATGCCCATACGATATCATGCCAGAAGTTCATACAATATATTCCAAGAATTCAATCAAGCATATTAACTAGATAAGCACATTTAAACCTGAGAATTGCTTGAAATATTTTATTTTTATTTATTTTATTTTTTTTTTTTTTTTTATTTTTTATTTTTATATGTATAGCACACAAAATAACTATAAAAATACTAAGAAAATGAAAAGAGTTAGGATATCTCCCCTGATAGAAGAATTGCGGTTCTAAGGCGCAAGCCCACCATTCCCAGATTTAGAGCATTGCTGTCCTCAGCAATAATTAAACCACAAGAAGGAAAACCTGCACAATGGAACAAGCAGTGGCATATAGAAGAGACTATAATGCGCACATTAAAACATCAGAGAAAAATATACTAACTAAAATTCAAAGCAGGAAAATAAACTAATGTACAAAATCTCCGTCAGCAAGGAGATAAAGTCAAACCTCCATGTCATCCCCCTCAGCAGTGTGGGATGACTCAGCAAATGGAGGATCTGGTGGTATTGGCTGCCTTGGTGTTTGGAGCCACCATTCCCAGATTTGGCCCAAACCATGGAGCCATGTTAGAAACTCTTTGAAGCTTTGATTCTTTTTAGAGATAGAATCTCTATGTCTCTTGTCAAACTTTAGCTTCCGGTGTCTCTTCCAACTCTTATCAAAGAGTTTGATCACCTCCTTTCTCAGTACTTTCTTCATTGTAGGATGACTCCTCCCTTGGGGTTTCTTCTCATGTTTGTCATCATCCTCATTTAGAATTTTATTGGTATGAGCAGAGGGATCTTTGTCTTTCAATTCAGTCTCCTCTTCCTTCAGTGCTTCAGTCACTACCTTGTTACACAAGAAGATATCTCTTAAAGTTTTAGGAGACTCATTCAACTCCACCTTCGTGGCACCGTTTTCTTTGACATCATCTGCTTTTCTAGAAACTTCAACCGCTACACTTTTCTTTTCCTTTAAGACTTCCAGACTAAAATAATCGTCTTTGTGAGAAGACTTTTTTAAAGAATCAAAGACATTTATGGTAACAGTCTCCTCATTCATCCTTAGCTCAAGCTTCCTGTTTTCAACATCAATCCGTGCACGGGATGTTGCTAAGAAAGGTCTACCCAGCAAAAGAGGCATTGCAGCTCCTCCTTCCATATCCAACACCACAAAGTCAGCAGGGAAGATGAACTTGCCCACCTTCACAAGAACATCTTCTATTATTCCGCTTGGCTTCCTTGAGGACTTATCAGCAAGTTGTAAAGATGCTTGAGTAGGCTTCAACTCGGTAATCCCCAAGGAATTGCAAACAGAAAGGGGCATTAGATTAATGCTGGCCCCAAGATCACACAATGCCCGCCTGATTTTTCTGTTCCCAATTTCAATAGGGATATTGAAGCTCACTGGATCATTACGCTTAGGCGGGAACTTTGGTAATAATAGCACTACACTCCTCAGTGAGTGTCACCGTTTGGCATTCCTGCAGTTTGTGCTTCCTTGACAACAAGTCCTTCATAAACTTTGCATATCCAGGCATATTTGCTAGGGCTTCAGCAAAAGGAATATTGATGTGCAGCTTTTTGAAGATATCCAAAAACCTGTCATAATGCTTATTATAGGCTTCTTTCTTGAACCTTTCTGGGTAAGGTGCTTGAGCCATCACATACTCATGGCTCAACTCAAACTTCTTCTTCTCAACTGGCTTTTCTTCTTCCACGGGTGTTTCAATTTCATTTTCTGGCTCCTTAACCTCCGTAAGCTTCTTCTTAGCTTCCAGCTTTGTGTTCGGCTTTTCTGGGGTTGCCACTACTTTCCCGCTTCTCGTTGTAATATACATGCAATCCTCTTTTGGATTGATAATTGTATTACTTGGAAATGTACCTGGAATTCTTTCTGAAAATTGCTTTGTCAGCTGGCCTATCTGATTCTCCAGGTTCCTAATAGAAGCATTTATGTTCTTGTTGTTGGCTCTAGTCTCCTCCATAAAAGCATTAGTGTGTTGAGCCATCTCATTAGAAGCCTTAGCCATCTGAGCAAAAGTTTTTTCCCACTCAGCAGGCTCTTTTTGCTGATTCTGTGAAGATTGAGCATAATTATTGTTAGCTTTAAAATCCATACATGATCCTTGAGTCCTCCGTTGAAAGTTGTTGTTACTACCAGGGAAATTTTGATTTCGCTGGAAGTTTTGTTGTTGAGGACGCTGATCGTACCAGATCCCATTTACCTGTAATTGTTGAAGTGAATCTTCGGATGATGGATTCGGACACTCACTGGATTCATGACTTTCTTGGCATTGGTCACAAATCAGTGGAGTTGTTTGAACCTTTGACACTTGAAACTTGTCAAATTTTTCACTTAAACTATCAAACTTTTTAGATAATGATATTACATCACTATCTGTTGGTTTTGTTACTGCTCTTTGTGTGGGAACTAGCACACTTTCATTTCATTTCTTGCAAGCTTTTTGATCAACTCAATAGCCTGCTCAGATGTGCTTTCCCGAATAGAACCTCCAGCGGCACTATTTATTATCATCCTTGTTTCAGGGGTGATTCCATTGAAGAATATCACCACTTTTCTGTCATCATCTCCTTCGTAATGTGCACATTTCCTGTTTAGTTCCTGGAATCTGTTCCATGTTGCACAGAGTGATTCTCCTTCCAACTGGCGAAAGTTTGTGATTTCATTCACCAGCTGATTATATTTCTCCATGGAGAAGAAATGATCAAAGAATTTGCTGGACAAATCTTCCCATGTAAGGATGTTGTTTGCTGGCTGTCGTTCGATCCACCTCAATGCTTTTCCCTTAACAGCGAAAGGGAACAATCGAAGCCTGATAGCATCTGTAGATACTCCATTGTGTTTGGTTGTATCACAAACCATCAGGAATCGGTCTATAAACTCATGAGGATCTTCATCATCAGCACCAGAAAATTGAACCCTTTCCACCAAAGAAATTAATGATGGCTTGAGTTCAAAATTGTTGGCCTCCACATTTGGCCTTACTATGCTTGAATTGGCCCTATTGAATACTGGAGTCAGAATTGTATTCAACAGTCTTGGAGGTTGATTGTTGGCATTTCCTCCTCGTCCATGACCAACATTGTTGTTTTCTGCCATTTCTTGAATTGGTTGTAAAGGTATGTGCTTCAAATCTTCCCAAAAGATCTGTCTAGCAGCCTTCCTTAGTTGCTTTTTTGTCCTTGTAATTTCAGAATCTATTACAAAGTCTTTAGGCGGAAGTCTACCTCGAATAAAAATCAGAGAAAATTATTAGTAGCACCTGAACAACACAAAACAATATAAAAAGAATAAAGAATAGGAATCTAATCTCAAGAATCTACGGTTATTTGTAATATTGAAAACACAATCCCCGGCAACGGCGCCAAAAACTTGTTGCGATCTCGGCAAGTGCACCGATCGTTCCAAGTAATAAAGTGATAAATAAGATCGTCTCCACAGGGATTGGGAAACAATTACTACTATAACCAGTCCTCTTAATTTAGATTAATCGATTTGTGTTTCCACACTATAGTAACTAAAAAATGTAAAGACTTGTTTTTAGGTTTTTCTGAAAAAGACTTAGAATAAATGAAGAAATGTTTTGTAGAAGAAGTGATGAAGAAGACTGTAGCCAGGGTACATTCACCAATTGTTCCCAATTTTACTTTGGATTGATTCACAATACTCATCGAAGTTAACAATTCAGACAAATTATCATCTTTTAGAAATAATTAGTTAGATCCCAATCCCTTGGCGATCTAACCCTTTACTTCAGTTGGAACCCTAATCCCTTAGTAATCCCGCCTGAAAATAAGCATTATGTAGATAAATTCCACGACTGCAATCCATACAAGTCTATTCCTAGAACATGCATGGAGAGTCATCTTTATCCCCTTTCAGGATCAGTATTCCAATATTCCTATTGCGAATCCTGATCCCCAGAATATCATTCCCTATTAGGTTGATCAGATCTAACAGAAATAATATCAATACACGCAAGATAAAGATGAAATATATTAAAATCAATACATATAATGATTCAATCCTTGTAACAATTGTTCACAAAGGGATCATGCCCCTGACTACAGAAATAGATCTAGCCAATCAACATCATGATCGCTGATCTGATTTCAACATGAACTGAAAATAGAAGAAGAAGAATACAAGAATGGAACGACGAACGCGAAGAACGCCCTCCTCCTTCAGCCGGATCTGCTCCTTCTAGGTCTTGTGGTGTATTCTGATGATCTCTTCTTCAAGGGTTGAGTCTCTTTTTATAAGAGACTTTGACCTAAAATGTGAAATTTGAATTTCCATCTTTTCGCGCCTCCCACGCTGATGGAGCGGATCTCGCGCTCTCAGCGCGGGACCTTCTGCCAATTTTCTTCTTCCCACGCTCTGAGCGCCATTCCCGCGCTGTGAGCGTGGGATTTTAGGTCTTCTTTTATGCATTGATTGAGTCACTTTCTTCTTCTTTTCTGCTGTGAGCGTGAAATTCCAAGATTGCCCTTCTGACGAAACGTATAACGGAAACCTTACAATTTATTACATAAACGTTATAACGGAAATATTAAAGTATGAATTTATTACAGAAACGTTTAACGGAAAGATTTAATAAAAATAAATTTGAATTCAAATTTCGAATTTAAAATCTGAATTTGCTGCAAGCGCCATTCCCGCGCTCGTAGCGTGGGCCTTTAGTTTCACTTTGTCCTTTTCAGCTATAATTTGTGCATTTCTCCTATGAAATCAACATAAAATCAGTATATAACTTCAGATTAAGATATTTGACAAATTAACAGTGATTTTGCCCTTTTCTTGTATCAGATTAAGTAACATTCTTCCTCTTTTTTTCTTAGAATTCCTTATATGCTGATTGCATATCACACAGCACAGCTACTGTTCTGCGAAATCCCAGAATATCCGGATAGCACAAGGGACATATCCGGATATACAATATCCGGATATCACACCGTCAATATCCGAATATACCATATCCGGATATCCAGATCCCTCACCCGAATATGAATATCCGGATACCATATCTGGATATGCATATCCGGATACCATATCCGGATACTGATATCCGGATATCTGTTCGACAAATATCCGGATATCTCACGACAGAATGCAGTTTCTGCATTTCGTGAATATCCACCCCAAAGATTCAACTTTTAACACATGGACACGTTAAAGCATGCATCTTTAATCTGTTTTGGGTTCATACTCATTATACCTTCTTGTTTACTCATAAAACATGGCAAAGACATCAACTTTAAGCCACCAAACTAATATCAAAGATGAGGAAACTTACCCCAAGCTTGAAACAGCCAACAATGGTGCTCTTGGAGCTCACAATTCAACTCCAAGGTACAGACTTTAGGGAGGACGAAAATGGAGCAACAAGGTGAGCTCTTTCCTCACCAAGGAAGCTATTTGGAGACTTCTCCACCCACACACCAAGCTCCTTCACCACACAACCCTAACTCAGCAACAAAACCAACTCAAGAAGCACCCCTCACTCAGCAAGAGCTGAAATCTAACCTCACAGTGCACTCTCCTAGTTGCTTGCAAGGTCAAAGAGGAGGAAAACAAGATAAAATGGTGTTTTGGTCACAAGGGAAGAAGAGCATGTAATGGAACAGTGCTCACCCCTTGCTCAGCCCCTCTCTCACGCACAAGGCAGCTGGAATCCTCCTAGGGTTATGTGCAACTAATGCATATATAGACAAAAGGTCACTTAAGCGCAGTATTAGCTTAATAGCAACGCAAAAGATCTTAATCCCAAACTTTGGAATCTAGACCTACACATTTTTCTAAGATTTTTCATATTTTTATTTTATTTTTCGGAGCAACTTTCCGGTACGTGCTTTTCCATAGCCAGTATCAGTTCTGGCATCAGATTACATTATTTTGACTTGAAACTTGTTTTACTAGTCCTACATAATATTCTAGTAATTATCATGCATTCGTTATAATTTTCCGGGATACTTTTCCGGTACGCATTTATACCGGGTAGCAGAACCGGTATCTGCGCTTTTCTTCCGAGAAGCGACTTTCAGCATTTTTACTCACTCAGTATAATTATTTAAGCCCAATAATAATTATTAAGGTCAATTATGGAATCATTTCCTAATTATCATAATTAATTCACTAATTACCTTAATTAGCGGTGCGGGTTCTTACATTCACCCCACCTTTTTAAGGATTTTGTCCTCAAAATCAGAAACATACCTGTCTCGAAAGTCGGGATACTGTCGGAGAAGCTCATCCTCTCGCTCCCACGTGCACTCCTCGGGACTACGCCCAGTCCACTGCACCTTGACCATCGGAATGATCTTGCTTCTAAGCTGTTTCTCGCCTCGATCGAGAATCTTGAGTGGTCCGACGGGAGTCTTTAGGTTCTCCCGAACCTCCACATCATCCGGCTGCACCACGTGCGAAGGATCTGCTATGTACCTCCGAAGCTGAGACACATGAAACACGTCGTGGATGTTGGCTAGGTTCAGAGGTAAGGCAAGTCGATAGGCAACAGGTCCTACTCTACCAAGGATCTGGTAGGGCCCAATGAATCGCGGGCTCAACTTCCTCACTCCGAGTGCCCGCCCAACACCGGTGACAGGTGAAAGTCTCACAAACACGTGCTCACCCTCACTAAACTCCAGTGGACGATGCTTGACATCATAGTAGCTTTTCTGGCGATTCTGCGCCTGCTTCAACTTTTCCCTGATCATCTGGATCTGCTGGGTAGTATCTTGGACAAAGTCCAAGCCAAATAGCTTTTTATCTCCAACCTCCGACCAGTAGGTAGGAGTCCGACACCTCTTACCGTACAGCGCCTCGTAGGGTGCCATGCCCAGACTAGCATGAAAACTGTTGTTGTACGAGAATTCTACCAACGGAAGGTACCTATCCCATGCTGATCCCTGCTCCAACGTGCAAGCTCTCAACATGTCCTCCAATGTCTGGATGGTCCGCTCAGTCTGTCCGTCAGTCTGAGGGTGATAGGCGGTACTCAATCTCAACTGCGTACCAAAAGCCTCCTGCAGCGCCTCCCAGAACCGAGATGTGAACTTCGGGTCCATATCACTGATGATACTCTCGGGCACCCTGTGAAGCCTCACAATCTCGCGGACATATAGCTTGGCCAACTGCTCTGTAGTGAAGCTCACCTTCACTAGAAGAAAATGGGCAGACTTGGTCAATCTGTCCACAATGACCCAGATAGAGTCACAACCAGCCTGAGTCTTAGGCAATCCCACCACGAAGTCCATGGAAATACTCTCCCACTTCCACTGTGGAATCTCCAGAGGTTGAAGTTTACCAGACGGTTTCTGGTGCTCAATCTTTACTTTCTGACATATAAGGCATTTGGACACGTAGACCGCTATGTCCTTCTTCATGCCCGGCCACCAAAAATTTCTCTTTAAGTCCTGGTACATTTTTGTAGCACCAGGGTGAATAGTAAACCGGCCCTTATGAGCCTCTGTCATAACCTCTTCTGTCAATGGCCCTCGAGGAATAACAATCCTCTTCTGAAACAGAAATAAACCATCCTCGTTCCAAGACACCCCGTCCTGGTTTTTCACATAATCAAGGCACTCTCTCTGCACTTGCGCCTCTTTAATCTTCTCCATCAGCTCATTAATCACCTCTGCTGTTTCCATCTCAAGCAGTGCACCCCCAAACAAGGAGTTCACTCTCAAGTCTCTGAACTTTTCAATTACCTCGTAGTCGCTCATCATCAAGCTGGATAAGCTCACGGATTTTCGACTCAAAGCATCGGCTACCACATTGGCCTTGCCAGGGTGATACCTCAACTCAAAGTCGTAGTCCTTCAAGAACTCCATCCATCTTCGCTGTCTCATGTTCAACTCTTTCTGGTCAAACAGATATTTCAGGCTCTTGTGGTCACTGAATACAGCAAACTTCATGCCAAACAGGTAATGCCTCCAAATCTTGAAAGCAAAAACAATGGCTGCCAACTCCAAGTCGTGAGTCGGGTAGTTCTCCTCATGAGGTTTCAACTGTCTTGAAGCATAGGCAACAACTTTCCCTTTCTGCATCAACACACAGCCTAGCCCCTTTCCAGAGGCATCGCAGTATAACTCAAACTGTTCCGCAGGATCAGGAAGGACTAACACAGGAGCAGTAGTCAGTCTCTCCTTCAACTCCTGGAAGCACTCCTCACACTCATGTGTCCACACAAATGGAGTCTCCTTTCGGGTAAGGCGAGTCATCGGTAGCGCCATCTTGGAGAATCCCTCTATGAACCTCCTATAGTACCCTGCCAAACCCAAGAAGCTTCTCACTTCTGTAACCGTCTTCGGCCTCTCCCAGTCCATCACGACCTCAATCTTGTTAGGATCAACTGCAACTCCATCAGCGGAAATCACATGACCCAGAAATTTCACCGCCTTGAACCAAAACTCATATTTTGACGGCTTAGCATATAGCTTTTTCTCTTTCAACACTTGCAAAACAATCTTCAAGTGCTCAGCATGCTCCTCCTTCGTCTTGGAGTAAATTAAGATGTCGTCAATGAAGACGATCACAAACTGATCCAGGTACGGCTGGAAGATCCTGTTCATGTAGTCCATGAACACTGCGGGTGCATTTGTGAGTCCAAACGGAATCACCAAGTACTCATAATGCCCGTACCTCGAGCGAAACGCTGTCTTTGGGACATCCTCCGGCTTTACCCGTATCTGATGGTAACCGGACCGGAGATCAATCTTGGAATACACGCAAGCACCCCTGAGCTGATCCAGCAAATCATCAATGCGTGGAAGAGGATACTTGTTCTTGATTGTCACCTTGTTCAACTGTCTGTAGTCGGTGCACAACCGCATGGTCCCATCTTTCTTTTTCACAAAAATGACCGGTGCTCCCCAGGGAGACACACTCGGCCGAATGAAATCTTTCGCTGAAAGCTCCTCAATATGCTTCTTCAGCTCCGCCAACTCTGGTGGCGACATCCGGTATGGAGCCAACGATATAGGCCCCACACCAGGCAATAAGTCTATGGAGAACTCTATCTCCCTCTGCGGTGGAAACTCAGGAATCTCCTCGGGAAACACCTCGAGGAATTCCCTCACCACAGGAATGCCAGTGAGATCTTCCTGTGTCCCACTCACCAAACCTCCCAACATGACATAGCCAAATGCCCCTGCTCTCAAGGCCCTCCTCGCCTGCAGGACTGAAATGAATGGTGAGGAACTGGCTGTGGACCCACTCGGAGACATCACCACTCTCTTGGCACAACAATCAATCAATGCACAGTTTCTGGACAGCCAATCCATGCCCAGAATAATCTCCAAGTTGGCCATCGGCAATCCTATCAGATCTACCGAGAAGTCACGGCCATCCCACTGAAACGCTACATCGCGATGAACAGTGGAGGTCAAACATTTTTCTCCGGTGGCGGTGGTCACCCGCATCGGTGGAGAAAGCACATCACTGGGCAACTCAAGCCCCACAGCAATAGGGGTAGCAACAAAAGAGTGCGTTGCCCCGGAATCAAAAAGCACATCAACAGCTGAACCACCAATGGTAATAGTACCTCTGACCAGGTTCGGATCTCTGTCCGACTGTTGACGATCCAAAGTATACACGCGCCCCGTAGTAGGTGGCACTGCTGGTGCCCCAGTAGGAACCATCTGCAATGGCACAGCCTGCACTGCAGCAACTCTCGTCGTCGGGCAATCTCTGAAGTAGTGGCCCTCCTTGCCACACTGGAAGCATATCAACTGTCCGGTAGAACACGGCCCAAAATGTGACTTCCCGCATCCCGAGCATCTGGGAGCAGGAGGTCTCGCTGTGTTTCCCTGAGTAGAAGCCCTTTTAAATTGATTTGGCGCTTCCTTAGCCGCCAACTGTTTGCCCTTGCCCTTGTTTGCAAACTTCCTGTCCCTCCAGGGAGCGGAACCGCCGGTACCCTGTGGCACCTCAGTCTTGGCCTTCTTTGCCTGACTCGCACGACAATAGTCCTCAATGTCGCGGCACTGCTGTACTAAAGCTCCGAAGTCTCTCGAAGCAGAACCAGCAAGATGTCCGGCAATGTCCTCATTAAGTCCCCTCCGGAACTTAGCAGCAAGAAAAACAGGAGTCGGTCTCGCCATGCGGAAATGAGCAAACTTGACCAGCTCATTAAACTTGGCCAGGTACTCGTCGACAGACAACGAGCCCTGCACCAAACGGTCAAACTCTCCTTGCTTCCTCTCCTGAGAGTCATAAGGAAAATACTGACCTAGAAAACACTCATCGAAGAACGGCCACGTCATCACACGGCCCTGCATCTCATAGACGTGAGAAATGTTGGTCCACCACTCATGGGCCTCGCCCTCTAGCATGTAAGTGGCAAACATCAGCTTCTGCGGATCAGTACACTGCATGATCCGGAAGATCTTGACCAACGCCTGTAGCCATCTGGCAGCAGCAATGGGATCATAAGATCCGTCGAAAGAAGGCGGCTTATGCTTGCGGAAAGCATTCAGCCTGCGGTCGATCTCGTCACGATCCTCAGCAAATACGGGTATGGTTTGCAAAGCCCCCGTCAAGTGACTGCCCTCACCCATCTGGCTCTGGGTGTCCTCCTGTTGACTAGGCGGAGGTGGAGGCGGTGGCGGCGGTGGAGATGGTGGAGGACACTGGCCAGCAGCAGGACCAGCCCTCAACTCCTCCAACATGACCCTCATTATAGTCATGTTGGCCATCCGGTTCTCCTCCAGAACCTCAGCAGTGGCTCGCCGGTTCGCCTCTCTGATGGCGTCCAGCATCGCCTGGTTTGCCAACCTCGTGGCCTCCTGGTCGGCTAGTCGGGCCGCCTGCATCTCAGCTAATGCAGCCAGGATAGGATCCGATTGATCCTCACTCGTACTAGGGTTCCTCCTTGGTGGCACCATGACTCTGCACAAGTTACACAAAGAATGAGTTGATCAGGCCCACGCCATGTGGTCACATATGCATTATCATAATACACACCAATCAGAGAGAACGCAAAGTAGACACGCAACGAAACATCCTAAGTTATTGCAATACATACAGGCTTTTCCCTAGAAAGTGCTCTGATACCATAAAATGTAACAGCCCGTGTTAACCCGGATTGTTAACATACTATCGTATTAAGCCACACTTAATTAAAATGCGGAATAACTTTTTCTTTAATTCAATTATGACGTCATTAACCTTAGCCAACTTGATTACTTAATCAATTTCATAAAATACTGTCTGTATGTTGATTGCAAGACAACTAACTGAAATACCTCATGCATAAATATAATGTGAGTATCTAAAGCCACAGGGCTACAACACATAGCCTGGGTCAAAATCCTGATACTTTAATTACAACTTCAAATAAAAGACAATAACAAAACCATGTGGCATGGACAAACCCCATGCTCACCAAATAAGGCACAATGCCCAACAACAGTCTCAACATAATATCATAATCAAAGCGGGAAAACATAAACAACAGTCAAATAATCAGCATCCATCATGTCAGCAAAATACAGATAGTCTAGCTCAGCTCTGGCCTCCTGCCACCTGAGCCCTCAACATTACCTGAACATGAAATAAGCGTCCCCAAACGTGGGGTGAGATCTCTAAACAAGAAATCTCAGTAAGACAAGGGGTCCCCAAGGATCTTCCACCCCAAGCTCACTTACATGTGTAATATAAGTTCAAAAACAGTATTTACAATATAAGTTTCAAAACTATGCGATGCAGCAGATAATCATGCCATGTGTGTTTATCAAATCTACTGGCCAGAGAAATGCAGGAATACGTCTATACCTACATGAGTACAAGGAACACCGCTTGCACCTCACCCACAGCCTCACCATCTTGTATGTACCACATACTCAGGCTTACCGTATAGGTGGACACCACATGCATATCATAAAAGCACATTGCATATAATAGCTCAACAGCATTTCCAAAACATCAAAGCATGTAACACAGCATGCATAAACCACATCCCCATGGGACATGGTGGAACCACAAAATGGCTAAACCGATGACACGAAAGCTTACCTTGCAAGCTAGCTATCCAAGCCAAGAGTCCAACCTCTCTTAAGTCCAAACACCACAGTATCACAATCTGATATGGACCAATAATACATCATTATTTATGCACACAAGCATACAACTTTAAGACTACGCCTTTCTTTTACGTTTTACGTCTCAAGGCTTCCAACAAAGCCATAAGCCCTTAATCATATGATTCTCACTTAGTTCATTAATTACAGAAGTTCAACTTCCTTAATCTAGGGTCCACAAACCCCCAATAGCTTACTGTTCACACAGCACAGCTACTGTTCTGCGAAATCCCAGAATATCCGGATATCACAAGGGACATATCCGGATATACAATATCCGGATATCACACCGTCAATATCCGGATATACCATATCCGGATATCCAGACCCCTCATCCGAATATGAATATCCGGATACCATATCCGGATACTGATATCCGGATATCTGTTCGACAAATATCCGTATATCTCACGACAGAATGCAGTTTCTGCATTTCGTGAATATCCACCCCAAAGATTCAACTTTTAACACATGTACACGTTAAAGCATGCATCTTTAATCTGTTTTGGGTTCATACTCATTATACCTTCTTGTTTACTCATAAAACATGGCAAAGACATCAACTTTAAGCCACCAAACTAATATCAAAGATGAGGAAACTTACCCCAAGCTTGAAACAGCCAACAATGGTGCTCTTGGAGCTCACAATTCAACTCCAAGGTACAGACTTTAGGGAGGACGAAAATGGAGCAACAAGGTGAGCTCTTTCCTCACCAAGGAAGCTATTTGGAGACTTCTCCACCCACACACCAAGCTCATTCACCACACAACCCAAACTCAGCAACAAAACCAACTCAAGAAGCACCCCTCACTCAGCAAGAGCAAAGAGGAGGAAAACAAGATAAAATGGTGTTTTGGTCACAACGGAAGAAGAGCATGCAATGGAACAGTGCTCAGCCCCTCTCTCACGCACAAGGCAGCTGGAATCCTCCTAGGGTTATGTGCAACTAATGCATATATAGACAAAAGGTCACTTAAGCGCAGTATTAGCCTTAATAGCAACGCAAAAGATCTTGATCCCAAACTTTGGAATCTAGACCTACACATTTTTCTAAGATTTTTCATATTTTTATTTTATTTTTCGGAGCAACTTTCCGGTACGCGCTTTTCCATAGCCAGTATCAGTTCTGGCATCAGATTACATTATTTTGACTTGAAACTTGTTTTACAAGTCCTACATAATATTCTAGTAATTATCATGCATTCTTTATAATTTTCCGGGATACTTTTCCGGTACGCATTTATACCGGGTAGCAAAACCGGTATCTGCGCTTTTCTTCCGAGAAACGACTTTCAGCATTTTTACTCACTCAGTATAATTATTTAAGCCCAATAATAATTATTAAGGTCAATTATGGAATCATTTCCTAATTATCATAATTAATTCACTAATTACCTTAATTAGCGGTGCGGGTTCTTACAGTATACATCTTTGAAGAAGGGCAAAAAGCTACAAATGTGACTAAATTCATAGTCGGCTTAAAAAGTTGAACCTTGTGGGGGTATCCAAAGAGGTGACTAGAGTTGGTATTGTTGATTCGAAGCTTCTTTTTGGTGAAGCCTCTTAGATGCTTCTTGATCCCAGAATCCATCACTAACCCGAAAATGGGGTGTTGAGAAAATAACCAAAGATAGAAACTTGTATTACAATCTACACAATGTAACACCCCGTTACTAGACCGGTGTGTTAACATTGAATATGATATTAAGCGCAGTTACAATCACAGTAGTTATTTATAACTTACGGGAAAACTTTTTCTTTTTGATATCGTTTATACTTTTGAAATAATCGTATCCGACAATATACTAACTGTGATCATAACCCAAAACGTTTTGCGGAATAGTAATACCATAGCTTGACATCAAACAACTTTCATTTACACAATGCTAAGTGGTTCCCATAAACTAACAAACTAAAACTTATTATATTCATGTTTAACCCTAATTCTCTTTTCCTTTTTATTTACTCTAAAAAATTTTATACCTATCAAATATTTCTCATTCATTAATATGTCAGCAGGACCCCCGCGCTGACAGCGCCATTCCCCAGCTGACAGCGCCAGCAGACAGTGACAACGGCCTCCGCAGCGCCATATTGACGCCCACTCCATCAAAGTACAGGGGCTGAGTACCCAAAACGGGTATCCTGACCTACCTATAGTATTCTGCCTATAACTTGAGTTATACAACTCCGATTTACACAATCTTTGTCTCATTGGAAAGGTAATAGAAAGAACTCTGACTTCCAAGAAGGCCAAGAGTCCAATTCTGTAACAGCCCATTGTATACCGGTATTGTTAACATTAATTATGATATTAAGCGCAGTTACCATCACAGCAATTCATTTATAAAAATGTGAATAAACTTTTTCCGATTATTACGCGAACATTTAAAACAATAAAAGCGTAATAATTAAAAGCTGTGACCATAACTATAAACTCTTGCAGAAAGCTTGTTTAAACTATTTCTAGGTCTTATTTTACTTATCATAAGTTACTAAGGGGTTAGCATAAACCCAATTGGCCAATTTCTCAATTTTACGTTTTTACCTCTTCGAACATGGTTCACTAATTAATTTTCTGCGAACACACCGCTCACAACCAGACCTTTCTCTTGGGTTATAATTTTTTATTACTTAATTCCATTTCTAAAAAGCTATCACATGCTTTAATCGGAGCTCGTTTGCTCCGGTTATTGCCGTTTGAAATTGGGTAAGCAAAACAGCCAACCAACCTCCAAACAGCTCAAAACATCTCTCACTCCACGAATTACTGCAGCAAATCTACTCATCCAATTGCTCTCAAATTTTTATGCTACAGACTAGACACCTCAACTACGCTTAATTTGGCTGAGAAACGAAGCGAGAATTAATTTCCCAAAAATTGCCAGAAACAGCCCCTGCATAAGAGGGTTCTGGATAGTTCGTGTTCAATAAATCCTACAGGGCTTCATGCAACCCAGAACTTGCTCATATTTTAACACCACGTAGGGGACATCTCAAGCTTTAAAATGGCGTATGGCACGTCCCTATCGGACCTCTGTGGAGGGAGATATGCTATCCCAAAGTTCATCTAAAATCTGCCAATTCTACAAAAAATTCGCTAGAACCTTGGGGCACTTACAACCCAACTCAGTTTACATTTATTATACAGTTCATACTATATAGCTCACTTATAAATCCTTAACTTGTTTCAATCACCAATGTCCAATTACATGCGTTTTCTCATCATAAACATATGATCATAAATCTAAAATAGGCCTAAAGTCCTTCCATCATATTACATCGATATTCATGCATACTTACAACATCTCATTTAAATATAGCAACGCACAATTTCGTAACTTTAATTTACAACTTGAAATATGAACTTGCATTTACAACTTTAAACATAAATTCGAATGACATAACAATTAACTAGACTTAGGAAAATATATGACATGAACAAATAATGACAATGCTCCATGACTCATCCTACGGGCTTCTTGCTCGCCACTCCCGTGCCACTGCTACCTCCTGAAATAAAGCCCCCAAGAAGGGGTGAGATATACGAATATATCTCAGTAACCCAGAGGTTCTAGAGAAAACTCTGCCCAATGGCTCACTTCGATGCATATAAATAATATAAAACAACATCCTTAAAACGGGATATAGTAAGGGATTTAGAGAAAACTTTGACCATTTAATCGATTAAATCTTCAAGTTAATCCATTAAAGAGGGGTAAATTGGTAAATAGTTTTGAATATGGGGAAAAATGATTATTAATTAAATAACGAAGGGAAAAAGGGTCGAAATCCCCAAAGTTTGGTTAATAAAAATATTCTACATGAACATTTAGAAAGTATATTGAAAAAATAAAATGTCAGTGCCATGCTAGTCTGTGTTGAGTTTTGAAAAAACATCATTTTGAAGTAAACTACTTGAGAAATAAGACATATAACCATCTATATAAAATATTTTAGAAATGAAATTAAAGTGCATGTTGTAAAAATTCCATATTGATTAAACATAAATTAAGTGAGGATTATATAACTTAAAAAGATTGGTAAACTCACTATTTAAGATTTTGAGTTGAGAAACCTTTAGAAAAAAATAATTATGAATCAAGATCTGTTTATTCTTTTCCACCTTCTAAATCAAAGATCAGGTAGAAAATATACACAGTGCAAACAAACAAAAAGTACAAATGGCCTCCATCAAAATTTTCTTTTCTATGTTACAAACTCACGTAAAAGCAAAATGTGCAATTGGGAAAGGTTATAAAACCATGCATACAGAACAACAGATCTCCTGCTTATACACATATTCTTAATTTCTACAAAGAAGCTAAACTTGTGATGTTAGTGTGGGTTATGGACACTTCAATTCTCTTGAGCAAAATCTTCTATGCTAATTATTTCAATTTTCCTCTATGCAGCTCATGATGACATTCTCAAATCCTACTCCAGCGTTTCTCACTTTCGACGGATGTAGTACTTATATGATCCACTATACTTGCCAGCAGATTCTTGTATAAGTGAGAACTGTGGAATGGTTCCATTCTGGCATTGTTGATCCTCGGCACTTGGCTGCTTCACCTAAGATTCAAGGATGTTATCAGTCTTAATTGAAACAAGAAATGACACAACAAAATAAATAAGGGAACAAAGTCTGAATCACAAACAAATCAAAGAACGATATGTAAAGTACCATGGTGACCGAGTCAATAACACCATTGCCAAGGTGATCATTATTGCGTGTAGAGGTGTAAATGGGCTGGGCTAGGCTGTGCTTTGGCCTTCCTGGCCCAAGCCTGCGTAAAAAAAATTCAGCCTATTTGTCCTACTAGCCTATTAAAGGCTTTATTTGTAGGTCAAGCTCGGCCTACTTTTAAAAATAAGAAAGCCTGGCATGGCCTACAGGCCTTGTAGGCCTCCCACTGTAGATACTAAGCAAAGAAAATAATTGTATAGAGCAAAGAAAGTTCCATTCATACATGCACTAGTACTTCTCATAAGAAAAAAAAAAGAAACAAGAAAAAGTCAACATAATACCCTAGACGAAACCGAGAGTGATAAGCGGCGGTTAGAGGTGCTAAACGAACAGGGGCCTTTGGCTCGGCACGTGAAGGCCCGAGCTCGTTTAATAAAAGCTCGTGTTAGAACCAGACTTGGACTTGTATAAAAGCTCGTTCAATAAAAAGGCCTCAGGCTCTAATTCAGAAATTCGGCCTTAGAGCCTCCCAGGCTAGCCTAGTATATAAATATTTATTTTATATTTTTTATATTACTTGTAATAACCCTCTCTCTCATCAATTTATTTCACCCCATTTTATTGGTTTAACAGACTCTTTGAATGATTTTGTTCTATATTATGCTATTTGGATATATATTGAATTTATGAATATTTATGGAATTACTAGTGATGTTCTATATTATCCTTCATCCTCTTTCACACAAACAAACCCACAAAAACTCATTCGTTCCATTGTGCACTGCTCGTTTGTGTCAATTTATTTATTTATTTATTTTTTTTGTTGGCACTTTTTTTATGATGGGCTAAGATAATATAATCGGTTTTCTACCTTCTGCAAATTGGAAGCTAAGGTTTCTATCTGGAAATTGATTTTTTGTGGAATTTTGTTCTCTTATTTTTATTCTTTAACATGCTAACAAGCTAAGACAGGCTTCACACAGGCTTTTATTTTTTGTAAATAAACCAGGCCACAGACCAATATTATATTCGTAACAGGTAACAGACTAAGGTCAGTTGGACACGTTTAAATACAGGCTTGGCCCGTTAAGATCAAAGTTCGGCTCGGCTCAGCCCGTTAACACCCCTAGCAGCGGTGCACATAAAAATTAGGGTTGGTATTGGCTAGGAAGCACGGACACTTGTAAAAATAGGAAGAGTCGGGTCCGACACGCTCCGACACGGCGACACGCTCCGACACGGTGTCGGAACGCGGTTGACTTTTTCCGACACGTTGACCATTCCGACACGCGAATTTGACCGTGCCCGACACGGTCAAATGGCATTTTCGTAATTTTTTAATTTTTTTTTTAAATTTTTAAAAAAAAATTTAAATTTTTTTAAAAAATTTTTAAAATTTTTTTTTTCAAAAAAAATTAAAATATATTAATAAAGCTTCCACATGATCATATCAATTTTTTTTTTTTTTAAGTAGATAAGAGAGCATCTTAGCATCATTGTTGTCAATTCCTATTACGCTCTTATTGTATCTCATTCTCTCTGATCTCTCTCTAATATGATTTGATCTCTCTATCTGATATTATGTCTATCTCATCCCAGTTTTTTTTTTTTATTAAAGCTTCCATCTTTATAACGTGTTGATGGGTATTATTAATTTAGTTTCATTTTTTTGTTAAATTATTAAATATTAAATGAAATATAAACTATATAAATTAAAAATATTATTTAATATTAAAACGTGTCCCAACGTGTCGAAATCCAAAAAAATTTAGGATTGACGTGTCGGAGTGTCGTGTCGTGTCGTGTCACGTGTCGCGTGTCGTATCGGTGCTACATAGGGTATTGGTACTTTGCCACATAAAATAAATATTAATTTTATTTTATCTTAATAAATTAAATAGGCCAGCCTACAAGGCTTTAGGCCAGGTTTGACAAAATTGCCTATGGTATATTTGTTAAAAAGGCTTTCTTATAAACCTAAGCCTACTCTACATTCGCTGAAAGGCTAGACTCAATGTAGGCCGGTCTAAAGGCCGGGCTGGGCCAGCCTGGCCCATTTACACCCCTAGTTGCGTGCGCAAGGGCTGGAAAAATATCACATTAGTTAGACACAACACCATCATCACTTCCCAACATAAAATCTCTAAACAACATAGTTACGGTGGCAAATAGGGGGGAAAATGATGATGCTGATGATGAGATTGATCTGTAGCAGATCATATTGGTACACCAGCGTGACAATCTGCATATAAGGAGATTGATAAACCTATATTCTATTATTGTTTATTTCTTCTGGTAGCATAGTGGTGTAGCTTTCTCAGTTCTTTGGGGATTTCCCCTCCCAATCTAGTAAAAACAAAGAACTAGATATGTTTAAGGCTATTTACCGCATTCAAATCTGTAACATTTCAATCACAAGTAATCCACTGCCTTAAACTGGCCCCCTTTGACAATAAAAAAAATATTATCCTACAAAAACATCTGCTGAAACCCGCAAAGAAGCCAGAAATAATTTCGCAAAGAAATATGAGAGAACACATGTATTGCTAAAAATTTGGCATATGTTAGTACGCACAAAATCCCTGACAACCATAGACATATCCACCAATACATTAATCATATTATCAAGACATGGTTTAATTATTAATAGTCTAACATGTGAATCATACCCAAATAGATCACAAGACATTAATGCAGGATCGGTTATGTAAAAAAAAAAACCTTTCTTATAAAACTACCAGAAATATGAACTTTGGTTGCAACTAAGGTTACAAATCTCAATTTTTCAATGTATTTAATAATAGTCAAAAGGGTTTGTTTTTCTTCCTTTCCCTGATCAATGGTCCACAAGACCACAATACTATATTGCCTTTGTAGTCTCTCTCTCCTAAGAAGCATTTATGCCATTACAATCTTGTTTTTCTTTTAAGTTTAGGACTAACTAAATAGACCGAGGTGAGACATACTCCCTCATTTGTTGATCCATCATCCCTCTTTTGTCAATCTCTTTAGCTTGGTATACTTCAGAGTCTGGACAAGGACTATCAAAGTCAACACTACAACTTCCATTTAAAACATCAATTTGTTTTAGTTCAGAATCTGCAAAATGAGACATTAAATTAGTAAACCACTTAGAGAAAAAATATTTTATTTAATTGTTTCGTTTATAACAAGAATCATATAAAATTACAAACCTTTTGACAAAACTGAATCTTGCGATGGAATCTTCGTCAACAGCTTCTGGCACATGATGGTACCCTGGAAATATAGGAATGTATGGTCCAGAAATTTTGATCTCTCAAAATTCGTCATCTCTACAAACCCAAAAGCTTTTGTCCACGTTTCTAACACACTAGGAATAGCAGGCAACACAAGCCTCTCAACTCCTAATTGCATGAGCTTCTGATGAAAGAAAAACACAAGTTAGCAAATTACAACTTAAAAAATAGCTGGAACTGTAGGACTTCATTTTTAAAAAATCTATGACATTGTAATTATCCACATTTCATCCACCCTCATCACTTTAATTACACAAATTCAACATCAGTACTAAATACACATGCTTTCGAAATCATCGTTAGTTACTATATCCAGATTATACTGCTAGCCATATCAGATCACTGAATAAGCTATTAAAAATAAACACGCTGAGATACCAAAAATGAGAAAGTAGAACAAAGGTCTATAGAAAACCGATAATAAAACAAATTTATTAATCCATTTCCATATCAAACATGGAAAGTTCGATTAAATAATCAATCTTAAATTTCGTCACAGATAGAGCTTTTGTTAAGAACTAAATGCTAAAATTTTAACAATTTGCCAAACAGGAATTTTTTATTGTGATAAGAAAATCATACTAAATATTTTGATCATAATGTCAAAATCTTACGGTCATCATTGGAATTAATTAAAATAGAAAGTAAGGATAGGAACTTCATGTTATCAAAAAAAAAAAATCGATAGGAACTTCATAGCCAATCTACATATTACATAATAGGGACAGGATATCATGTCTACATTTTTTCATGACTACTCTTCCTTAATACCATTAGATCATAATCTCAAGAAGAAAGAGAAAGGATGAAGGTAAGATGAGATTGTGATCTAATGGTATAGGTAAAGTAGGCATGAAATAAGATAGCCTTAATATCCTATCCCTACAAAATATATTCTTCTGCTAAAGTTGTACTGAAGATTATTGCTTCAAACCTGAGTTTAGTCTAGGATTGAAGTCTAAACATAAATATGAGCAGAAAATTTTATGAATATTGAAATTTTTTAATGTTTTTCAACCATACACCAAAATTCAAAGTGACGATTTACAGTAAAAACTTTTGGTGAAATAGTGCTGCTCTATTATAAATACTTAATTTCCTTTAATTATCTTCTGAATTATAAAAACAGAACACATATGTGGCAGACCTCACAGACAAAGGAAGTTTCGTATTAAGTAGGATTAAAAATGAGCTCAAAAACTTGAAAGAATGAAAGCTTATTGGATAAAAATGGGCATGCTGGGATCAGGGAGAATGCTTTTGTGACAATGAGGTTGGTTGGAGAGAATATAAAAAAATGCATATAGGGCTGTATGATTGCTGTTCATCTTTTAGCCTCAAAGGTATATTATTCTAGAGAAAGCTTTGTTGTAGTTTCCTTCAGAAAACAATATAGTGCAGTTATTACACCATTTATTCCAGGAAAAAAAAAGTTCTGAAGGGAAAAGACAAAAAAAGGGCAAATGGGTGCTTTGTGGATTACCTTTTCAAGCTCATTCATTAAAATGCGACACATTCCATGTCGACGATACTGTGATCTGGTAGCAACAAAAGGTATTTCTGCAACCTTATCTCCATAGATCCTAAAAGATTGAAATAGTAAATCAAGATGACCATAGCACAACAATGCATAAGAAAATGCAGCACAAATAGAAAAAGGAATCATACAATCCAACAAAGCCTAGTACTTGATGGAAATTGATCCTATACTCACCTAATGGTTGCCACACTAATCAGTTCTTCATCTCTTTCCAGAAGTACGATATAGAAACCCTGGAAATTTAACCGATTAAGCTCTGACCTACAAAATTCCAAATTACAGGTATCAGGTATTGACTCAGATAAAACAATAATGTAGCACAATTTAGAGACAGATATCATGATCATATGGACAGAGTAGATATGGTAGATGTCAACAAATTCATTAGTAAATGGTATAAATGTGTTGCTGATAGGTTTAAATTCCTATCGTGAACAAAGAAAGAGATTTTATTGAATTAAAAGAGAATTACAAGCAATAATAAAAGAGCAAAACTGCTCCCAACATTGGAGGATCTCTCCAAGCCCCTGCCATGCAGAACTTACAATATGAAAAACCAGAATAATGCTACCCATCCCTCTAACTTTCATATATAGAGAGCATTAAACTGCTAACTAATATTGCAATTATTTTCTAAAATAAATGCTACATTTAACCATAACGGCTACATTAATTCAGATCTTCCCACAATAACTACCCATTAAATTGCAGTTAATACAATTACTAATTATTTATCTAAATAACTAACTCCTAAATACTACAAGAATAACTAACCACATTACATAACTGAATTACACCCATTACTTGTCTCTAACTGAAAATAAATTTCTATAGGTAGCCGTGTAGGAAGCCAAAAAAATCCACATAAATATGAATGACCTACCCGATATTATCCAATTACAATTACTCCTAGAAATTATATCCTTTGCTTTGAGTAAAAAGACTCATAAATCACTAGTCAAATGGAATTTTTTTTCTGCAGAAAATATAATACAAATCAAAAGGAAGTAAAGGATCCTCTTGTTAAATAAGACTTATGAAACACTCTCACATGAACAACTTTACCCTATAGATAAAACTAGAACCACTCCAATTGAACATCCCATGAAAGGTGAGATTAAAAGGCGTAATATAAGATAGAACTATGGTTAGCAGGTCCCTCAACCCTATGATTTACAGACTACGTATATGATGAGTACAACACAAACACAATATACAAAGAATTATAACAAGACATTATGATCATATCTTGAAGGATAAGAATTTCTGACCATCTGCTGAATATAACATCTTCCACGAGATCTCTGCCAGAGAAAGGTTCCTGAAGGGGCTCGAAACATTCATGCATCACTGAAAGAGCAACATTGAGTTTGCAGTAACTTTCTGCTAGCAAGTCACTTTTAGCACTGCCAAGATTACAACTCTCAGAGTTGTTGAACTTCACTAGTGTCCAAGTTAGATTGCCCGAACCCACTGTAACTGGCACTCCTAACAGTTTGTCGAGGCCTGCATATATCTGCAAAAAATAAATATGAGAATGTAGAGTAGAACTGGTGTAGTAAAAAACCTTTTCTAGCAGTATATATATCAAAGACAGACAGCCTTAAATGCTTCTTTGGCATTAAACTTAAATCCCTTATGCTTGTCAAGAAAGTAAAGCCTCATAAATTCCATGAAATCACGTGCAGAAGTATTGACAATAGATACAATTTTGTTTCAAAAAATAGGCAGTAAAATAATGCTTCCAATGAAAGTAACAGCAGAATAAATTCAATAAAAAAAGGGAAAGAAAATCCTGGAAATAAATAAAAAGGAACTGTTAATATTTGGTGCAAAATATGACTAAAATTTTCTTGAAACTAGAAGAAATGAGGGAGGTGGATTTAATGTACCTTTTCACACTTTTTTCCACAGAACCAGTTTTCCTGATACCTTCTTGATTCATCCACGGCTCTATTTTTCACGCACCTAACATGATCTACAAAAGGTTGACAAAGATAACACCATAAGCATTGCGATGTTGATTTACATATGTAGAAAAATTCCCACTCAAAAGATATCCAGGCATGAATGAAATGTTAAAGTGAGCATACATATTAGCATACTTACATTTACGTTCACACTGAGTACAAGCAAGGAAATGTCCATCCTCATCTCCATTGATTTTGCTTTGGCCACAAATCCCGCAACAACACGATGGACAAAACCAGTCACCATCAGGGATATCCTATAGAGGAAAAATGAAACTAGCCCACGTAAATTAAAGTAATAAGTAAAAACAAGATAACATTAAATAAATATTTCATGATTGAGAAGGAAAAGGCTAATCTACCTCCAAAGTGAGACATGTCTTGTGAAATGAAGAAGGACACTGATCACATAAAATAAGTTCACCACCATAGTGGCAAACAGAACAAATGTAATCATTCTCCCCTTGAAACGAACCATTGCATGGTTTTTCTTTAGTTTCCCTTATCATATAATCTTGCATTATTTCAATCTGGCAATCTAAGAGTGACCTACCATCATCTTCCAAAAAGATACTAGCAGCGGGTCTGCCAGTACTACTACCACTAGCATGCTTTTCAAAGTCAACAAGACTGTAAACTGTTTGACAACAGTTACATTTGATTCCATCACGAGTTATTTGCCCCTCAGCCATAGAACGACACCGGCTTTTTTCTAGGTAATAAACCTTTGACCTTGGTAACACGAAATTATGGTCTATCAACCAAGACAGAACATTTTGTGGCTTCTGGTGTGACAGAGAAGAGGTAGACACCTGTTGCACCCTTTTACTTGATCTAAGCACCCGTGAAGGTAATCCATTCCTTTGGCGCTTAGGTAGGCTAGCCTTTGAATTCCTCGAGCATTTCCGCTTCCTATTTGCAGCAGATCCGCTTGCAGCTACGCCATCTATGGCATGTAATGCAGGTTTCTCCGGAGGCAATTGAGATACGTTTACCTTTGACACCTGTTGCACCCTTTTACTTGATCTAAGCACCCGTGAAGGTAATCCATTCCTTTGGCGCTTAGGTAGGCTAGCCTTTGAATTCCTCGAGCATTTCCGCTTCCTATTTGCAGCAGATCCGCTTGCAGCTACGCCATCTATGGCATGTAATGCAGGTTTCTCCGGAGGCAATTGAGATACTCTATTTAATAAATCACCATTCTCAACTTGATCAACATTTTCCTCATTAATGACTGAGTCATTTAAAGGTTGCATGCCAGAATTAGTCCATTTAGGATTGCTTTCTTTGATACAAAATCTGCATGCTGCATGGAGTGTCGAAAAATTTATCTTTTGTGGACATATATATTTAATTCCCTTTCTTTTATTAGTTGGATGATGTTCCAAAGTCCATCCTTCTGCTAGCAGATGCTTCTTTGCTTTTTGTATCCATTTTCTTTTATCAGCCCAGTTCTTTTCGAATGCATGTGAGTAATATTCCACAACAGCTTGAGGACAAAACGCCGGTTCATCTACAACTTCAACAGGAGGAGGTGGCAAAGTTGCAATTGAAGTATCTGGATCCTGAATCTTTTCGGGTGGATTAAGAGGCACATGTGAAAGATGGGAGTCAAAGGTACGATGCATTATACTCTCATCATTTCGGGACAGCAAGAAGTTTGTGTTGGAGTTATTTTGTATAACTTTACAAACTTCAGTGAGTGAGAGGTAAACCTTCTGGCCCTGTTCATCAGGTGACTTGTACCTGTAACGTTTATACCCATGATATTTAGATGTCCACTCAATTTTCCATCCAAGGTATGCAAGATGTTTTTGTACTTTTTTAGTCCAACGTCTCTTAGTTGCTATGCTCTTAGAACCAAGTGCATATTGCTTAATAGCATCAGGACAAAATTCAACATCAGAAAACTTAAGAGGTTCCCAATGCACGGACCTTAAACGATTTGAGGATATATTTTCTCTATTATTCTCAAAACGGCTAGAACCTGAAACTATTTCACCAGCATCATCATGGGGAATTTCAGTTTGAAACTCTGATAAGACCTCTTCAATTGGAGGAAGAGGATCTATTTGCATCAAAATTTCCTTTTCAGGTAATGCTGTGTTCAAGTCCCCATTTGCTACAGGTTCAACAGACTCCACCTCTGGTATTTCATTGCTTGGAAGGTTTAAGACTGAGAACACTTCTTCTACAGTAATAGAAAAGTACTCATCAACAACATCCAATACCATGTCTCTCCATAAGTCCCTCACATTGGATGTCCACTCCCCAATCCTGTTAAAATCCCTTTTTTCCCGTACATCATACCAAATCTGCTTTGCTGAAACTGCAACAAATGATGTCCTCTCACACTCCTGAATCAATTCAAGAAACACCCATTTCCCTCGCTGCTCCCACTTCTCTGTAACTTCATCCCAGTCCTGAGTAATCCGAAGTTGGTTAATTCCAAAATTCATTTCATCACCCATATCAGGGAAAAACACACTCCTCTCCTCCTTCTCATCATTGTGATCAAATATAACACCTTCCCACCAAGCTTCCTGATAGTTCACATCAACACACAGACCAAATTTAAGGTTCCTTTTATCAAACTCATTCAAAGGAGGCGCTGGCCTAATGAAACCGCGCTTATAGAAATCTGAAGAGCTACTTTGACCATCCAAAGCTTCAGAAACATTCACTAACTCCTCAAGATAATTAATCCCATCATTATCTAACATATTATCATATCTGACAAGGCGCTTTAGCTTCTCACAATGGATAACTATCCCTGGGTGCCATGACCCCTGAAACCCATCCTCAACACTCCTCAACTGAAAATTTCAAAAGTCAAAACTTTTCAAAATCTAGAAAAGGAAATTCCAGATAAAAAAGAAAGTACACACTAATGTTAACTACAAAGTAGCTTTAAAAAAACATAGTGATCATGATGGAAAGTTTTGGAAACTTAATATTATATTACCATAAACATTGCCACAAGTCAAAAAAGTACTTTGCAAGAACGACAAAGGGAACAATGCACAACACAAACACAAGAAACCAGAAACCGTTTAAAAAGGGAATCTTTTTTTTGGTAGATAAATAAAAGGGAATTTAATAATAAAAACATCAATGGTATGTGTAATGTAGCTGGAAAACATCAAAATACAGTGACAGCCAATGGTTGAAATTGATCAAAACTCAAGAATTAACAACAACAACAACAACAATGTAAATCAAATACTCACAAACTGAAACACATTGACAAGGATAGAAAAACAATTAAAAAACACACGATAGTACAAAAGTTAAAGAATTGCGAAAATAAATAAATTAAAAAAGACCCCAGAAATTCCAATAACAAAAAGAACATTTTTTTTTCAAGAAATTGATTACCTCAACACGTTCATTGATTCCAAAGAACATTTTCTTTTTGGCGAACCCTCCTCGAGGCTTCTTGCTTCGAGAATCCATCACTCCCTCTACGGCCATTGGATACTTTTCAGTTTTGAGAATGCAACCTTTCACATGAAAGAACATAGAACATATATTATAATCCTTTTATACTAATTAAGACTTTTGTTTAATTTAACTTTTTATACTTAACATTAATTTGAAATTTGAAATGTTATATAAGATTAATATAACTATATTCACATCTAATAAATTCAATAGGAAATATAACTATAGTGCCCTAAGTATCGAAATTACATCAAAAATTCATATAAAGCTAACCATTGACTCTCTACTCTAGGGATTAGGATTACAATTAATTAATTCCAAACAAAATGATAACCTAAGAGCACCTATAGATTAGGATTACATCTACCAAATTACATATAACCTATGACTCTTTAAGGATTAGGATTACAATTAATTAATTCCAAACAAAATGATAACCTAAGAGCACCTATAGATTAGGATTACCCAATAAAAGTTTCATACACAACAAATCCACAACCACCTAGAAATTAGGATTACTTGGTCTCCGTGTTGGCTACCTTTTAGAAGAAAAGAGATTGGTGGAAGAAAAATGGCTGGAAACCACAGGAAAATAAAATTTGAAGTAAGAAGGGAAAAAGTAGAGGAGAAGAAAAATGGAGAAATGTTAAGAATTGGGAAGTGGTTTGTTTTGGTTAGGTTGACTCCTATTTATAGCTGAAATTTTAAAACCAAGACATTAATAACGGTCATCACATTTATTCCGATTATAAAAACTGAAACATTAATTACAGGTAACGGTCATCACAATTATTTTGATTATAAAAACTGCAGGTAAAATTTTACATATTATTAATATATTAATGGTTACAAAATCAATAATAACAATTATCATCATAACTAACCATAACTGCTGAGCGTTATAACTAAGGGTACATATTATTATTATTATTATTATTATTATTATTATTATTATTAATTTTCTGGGTGATTACACTTACGTGGCGATCTTTATGGGGCCACTTAGTGTAGCAATTGCCCCCACGAGGGAAATATTTTCTATGCTCCAGGATCACCCAATGATTTGGTGCTCCCTCTCACAACACTCATTTTTCTTTTCCAATTTTACCCTCATATTTATACTAAGGGATCACCTAAAAAATAGTGGTCCCGCCCCACAATAAATTCTCTCCCCACGAGATCTTTTACAGTCCTAGGTTATTTGTGCACGTACAACTTTGTAAAACAAAACCTTGTTTACCCGGTGGATTCCCGTCACACCTTTTTCTTTTTGGTGCGTTTCATATGTTGTGTCAATGTTATTAAATTCGAATTGTTAATTGATTGGTTAACGTATTGGATTAATGACTTATATTCAGTAGTTGGATTGTTGCTTCAATTCCGTTAAATTAAATTTATATTAAACTAGTATATTATACTTAAACTAGTATATTATACGTGTAATGTACGAAAAAAAAATCAAAATTTTATTGGCGATCATCGTTGATTAAAGGGGTTATACATATAATTTAAAACAGATATGTTAAAAAAAAAATACTTGTACGATTTTGTCTTTTTTTTTGTATTATTCTTTTAAGTTAAAATTTTAATTTATTTTGTTTTAAGGTATAATTAAGTCATTCTTTTTTTTTTGCAGTTAAATTTCAAATTTCAATTATTTTTTAACAACTTTACATAATTTTTATATTTTTAAATATTTTTCATTTATATATATATTTTTCCTACTGCAGAAACTTAAATGCTAAAAGAAATTTATTATGTATATAAATTTCTATATATATATATATATATATATATATATATATTCAACTTCAGGAATTTCTTGGGGACTTTTGTTTTTTTTATAATTATGAAAAAAAAAGCATTCAATGGTTTTTAAAATGAGGGTTAACGATTCCAATGTAGAAAATAATGGAAATTTAATACAAATGTCTACTTTTAAAAGCTGCCACTAATTCCCATGTAGAAAATAATGAGAATTTAATATCTCCCATTAAAATATGTTAAATTATTTTCCCACCTATATCAACTTCAAATTTCAAATTTCAAAAAAGAAATGGAATATTAGTGCACCCTCCGCCATTAATTAATACTAAACTCTTTTCGCACTAATAATTAGTTTAAATATTTTAAATTCTGATTTAAAATAAAATGTTTTTCATTTATTTGTGTTTTTAAATTTTATATCTCGTATAATTAATTTTTCATTTTTCATCTTAGCATTGTGAGCGTTGACAACTACCATTTTTATAAGGATTCCATTCATATCTCATTCATCTTAGGATTAACTATTTCTCATTTTTATTAATGAAATTGGCAACTCATTATTAATATCGGCAATTAGACTTATTCGTAATATGTATATTAATTACTACTATTTTTTTGCGGTTAAATTTTAAAATTAAATTATTTTTTATCAGCTCTACATAAATTTTTATAATTTTAATCTATAATTTTATATTTTATTTAAAATTATTATATATTTTTTTTCCACTGCAAAAATATTAAATGTTGAACTCTTCCAATCAATGTTATTAAAACTGGCCCGATCATTGACCCGGTCGAGGTACTGGGTCACTGGTTCAATCAGTGGGTCACTGGTTCAACCGCATAACCCGGTAATTATATGCAATTTTATAATTTATATTAAAAAAATATAAACATACTTAAATATAAAAAAAATATAAAATTTGGTGCCTGACGAGGTGCATGGTGCACCACGGCTCATTCTGGTGCACCGCAGCTATCCCATGGTGCACGACCACGACTCATTCTGGTGCACCATGATAGCCCATGGAGCACCACGGCTCATTTTAGAGCACCGCGGCTATCCCATGGTGCACCACGGCTCATTCTGGTGCACCGCGGCTAGCCGATGGTGCACTGCGGCTCATTCTGGTGCACCGCGGCTATCCCATGGTGCACCACGGCTCATTCTGGTGCACCTCGGCAAGCCCATGGTGCACCACGGCTCATTCTGGAGCACCGCGGCTATCCCATGGTGCACCACGGCTCATTCTGGTGCACCATGGCTAGCCGATGGTGCACTGCGGCTCATTCTGGTGCACCGCAACTAGCCCATGGTGCACCACGGCTCATTCTAGTGCGCTGCGGGTAGCCTACGGTGCACCACGGCTTATTCTAGTGCGTTGCGGCTAGCCTACGGTGCACCACGGCTCATTCTGGTGCACCCCAGCTCATTATGGTGCAACGCGGCTAGCCCATGGTGCACCACGGCTCATTCTGGGGCACCTCGGCTCATTCTGGTGTACCTCGGCTCATTCTGGTGTACCTCGGCTAGCCCATGGTGCACCACGGATCATTCTGGTGCACCGCGGCTAGCCCGGGGTGCACCACGGCTCATTCTGGTGCACTGCAGCTAGCCCATGGTGCACCACGGCTCATTCTGGTGCATCGTGGCTAGCCCATGGTGCACCACGGCTCATTCTGGAGCACCGCGGCTATCCCATGGTGCACCACGGCTAGCCGATGGTGCACTGTGCCTCATTCTGGTGCACCGCGACTAGCCCATGGTGCACCACGGCTCATTCTAGTGCGTTGCGGGTAGCCTACGGTGCACCACGGCTCATTCTAGTGCGCTACGGCTAGCCTACGTTGCACCACGGCTCATTCTGGTGCACCCCAGCTCTTTATGGTGCAACGCGGCTAGCCCATGGTGCACCACGGCTCATTCTGGGGCACCTCGGCTCATTCTGGTGTACCTCGGCTCATTCTGGTGTACCTCGGCTCATTCTGGCGTACCTCGGCTAGCCCATGGTGCACCACGGATCATTCTGGTGCACCGCGGCTAGCCCATGGTGCACCACGGCTCATTCTGGTGCACTGCAGCTAGCCCATGGTGCACCACGGCTCATTCTGGTGTATCGTGGCTAGCCCATGGTGCACCACGGCTCATTCTGGAGCACCGCGGCTATCCCATGGTGCACCACGGCTAGCCGATGGTGCACTGTGGCTCATTCTGGTGCACCGCGACTAGCCCATGGTGCACCACGGCTCATTCTAGTGCGCTGCGGCTAGCCTACGGTGCACCACGGCTCATTCTAGTGCGCTACGGCTAGCCTACGGTGAACCACGACTCATTCTGGTGCACCCCAGCTCATTATGGTGCAACGCGGCTAGCCCAAGGTGCACCACGGCTCTTTCTGGTGCACCGTGGCTAGCCCATGGTGCACCACGGCTCATTCTGATGCACCGCGGCTAGCCCATGGTGCACCCCGGCTCGTTCTGGTGCACCTTGGCTAGCCCGAGGTGCACCACGGCTCATTTTGGTGCACCACGGCTCATTCTAGTGCACCAAAGCTCATTCGGGTGGACCGCGGCTAGCCCATGGTGCACCACAGCTCATTCTGGTGCACCGCGGCTAGCCTATGGTGCACCACGGCTAATTGCGGTGCACCACGGCTTATTTCGGTGCACCGCGGCTAACCCATGGTGCATGACGGCTCATTCGGGTGCACAATAGCTCATTCTGCTGCACTGCGGCTCATCCTGCTGCACCGCGGCTCATTCTGCTGCACCGGGGCTCATTCTGGTGCACCTCGGCTAGCCCATGGTGCACCACGGCTCATTCTGGAGCACCGCGGCTATCCCATGGTGCACCACGGCTCATTCTGGTGCACCATGGCTAGCCGATGGTGCACTGCGGCTCATTCTGGTGCACCGCAACTAGCCCAGGGTGCACCACGGCTCATTCTAGTGCGCTGCGGCTAGCCTACGGTGCACCACGACTCATTCTAGTGCGTTGCGGCTAGCCTACGGTGCACCACGGCTCATTCTGGTGTACCCCAGCTCATTATGGTGCAACGCGGCTAGCCCATGGTGCACCACGGCTCATTCTGGTGCACCTCGGCTCATTCTGGTGTACCTCGGCTCATTCTGGTGTACCTCGGCTAGCCCATGGTGCACCACGGCTCATTCTGGTGCATCGTGGCTAGCCCCTGGTGCACCACGGCTCATTCTGGAGTACCGTGGCTATCCCATGGTGCACCACGGCTAGCCGATGGTGCACTGCGGCTCATTCTGGTGCACCGTGACTAGCCCATGGTGCACCACGGCTCATTCTAGTGCGCTACGGCTAGCCTACGGTGCACCACGGCTCATTCTAGTGCGCTTCGGCTAGCCTACGGTGAACCACGGCTCATTCTGGTGCACCCCAGCTCATTATGGTGCAACGCGGCTAGCCCATGGTGCACCACGGCTCATTCTGGTGCACCTCGGGTCATTCTGGTGTACCTCGGCTAGCCCATGGTGCACCACAGATCATTCTGGTGCACCGCGGCTAGCCCATGGTGCACCACGGCTCATTCTGGTGCAGCAATGCTCATTCTGGTGCACCCTGGCTCATTCTGGTGCACCGCGGCTATCCCATGGTGCACCACAGCTCATTTTGGTGCACCCCGGCTCATTCTGGTGTACTGCGGCTAGCCCATGGTGCACCACGGCTCTTTCTGGTACACCAAAGCTCATTCTTGTGTGCCGCGGCTAGCCCATGTTGAACCATGGCAATTGCTTTACTGTTTTAGGTTCTTGCCATTCCATGATGGCTCGAATTTTTTTCCCATCGGGCCTCACACCTGTAGCCCCCACCACATGTCCTAAGTACTCCACCTCCGGTTGGCCAAAGGAACATTTTTCACGTTTTGCAAATGCATATAAGCCTATTATATGGGGGGAGGAGGCATAGGCTCCAAAGATTCATTAAAAATCAACCCTTACATGAAACCCAATGAGACTTGGAGAGGATGTTGGATATATTTAAGCATGGATGCTTCCAAAAAACAAGATCAAAATTCGGTGCCTGGGTACGATTTTCCATTTTTGCAGATTTTCTCAAATCACGCCTCTTGAAAAATTAATTTTAAATTAATCCCATGTAGAAAAATCACGAGACTTTGGGAATAGTAAGATATGGTTTTTACAAGAATGCATGCAAAAAATCAGACCGAAATTAATTTCTAGATCCGAATTTGGACTTCTTCCTCCTCAGAAAAAAGGTATCTACTTGTACAAATTGGCAACTACATATAAGGCTATTATAGGGGAAGCAGCTGCCTGCCTTCCCACACTTGCGATGGGCTATGCAGGGGCACCATAGGGGCTCTCCCTAGATCTCGTGCAAGCCTTCCCAAGCTTGTGGGGCCTGGGTATTGTGTACATCACCGAGGGAGGTGGGTTAGGCCTTTGATGCCTGCTAGGAGCAGCATCGTGCACACCAATGTCCCGCTGTGTTGAGGTTGAGTTCCCACGACAACGTTGCGTGGCTCGTTCAGCCATCGACGATGCAAGAGCAATGGATCCCGGGGCATCCCATGTGGGTGCTTGATTCCTTTCGCATCCACAGCCGAATGTCGCCCATTCGGTGCGTCCCTCTCGATTCCTGATGCCCTGGGGACACAATTGCGATGACTGCCGAGTTGGCTGAGTGGGACGTGTTTCGGGGGAATTCCTTCTCAATGCGCTCGGGCCCATGTCCCGTTGCATTGAGGTCGAATTCCCATAACAACTTGACGTTGATGATTTAGCGTCGTTGATGCATGCGCAGCGGTGCGTTTTAGGGACTTACCCCGGTCCCGGCTGTTATTGCCTTACGTGCATCGTTGATCTTGTGGAGGCACCCGGATGAATCACGACTGAACAAGTTGTGAAATGAATTGACCGCTGCGAGGGCTGGTTCTTGATGGTATCGATCATGCCTAGCGAGATGGACATGGCGCTACCGGATGCTATGTTTTGTGGTGTTGGGTCGCACTGAACGCGAGGGCGTGTGAGTGGTGGTTGGGTTGTTTGTGCTAGCCGGCTCCATGCTTGTGCATCGAACATTCTGCACGTAACCCTTTCCAGCGTCATCAAGTGTCCCGTTGCGGCTCTGGTGTTCGTTCGCGGTTCCTGTGCTGACTACCTGTGAAATGGTACTCGCATCCATCCAAGCCCCCACCACATGTCCTAAGTACTCCACCTCCGGTTGGCCAAAGGAACATTTCTCACGTTTTGCAAATGCATATAAGCCTATTATATGGGGGAGGAGGCATAGGCTCCAAAGATTCATTAAAACTCAAACCTTCCATGAAATCCAACGAAACTTGGAGAGGATGTTGGATATATTTAAGCATGGATGCTTCCAAAAAACCAGATCAAAATTCGGTGCCTGGGTACGATTTTCCATTTTTTCAGATTTTCTCAAATTAAGCCTATTGAAAAATTAATATTAAATTAATCCCATGGAGAAAAATCATGAGACTTTGGGAATAGTAAGATATGGTTTTTCCAAGCATGCTTGGGAAAAATTAGATCGAAATTCAATTTCTAGGTCCGAATTTGGACTTCTTCCTCCTCAGAAAAAAGGTATTTACTTGTGCAAAACCGGCAACTGCATAGAAGGCTATTATAGGGGGAACGGCTGCCTCCCTTCCCACGCCTGCGGTGGGCTGTGCACCTGGTTCCCGACGAGATGCCCCGGATGCTTGAATTGGTGCCCCATGAGGCGCGCCAGGTGCCTGACGTGGTGCCCCGACCGCCAGGCATGGTGCACCTTATGCTTGACTCGGTGCCTGACGAGGTGCATGGTGCACCACGGCTCATTCTGGTGCACCGCAGCTATCCCATGGTGCACGACCACGACTCATTCTGGTGCACCATGATAGCCCATGGAGCACCACGACTCATTTTGGAGCACCGCGGCTATCCCATGGTGCACCACGGCTCATTCTGGTGCACCGCGGCTAGCCGATGGTGCACTGCGGCTCATTCTGGTGCACCGCGGCTATCCCATGGTGCACCACGGCTCATTCTGGTGCACCTTGGCAAGCCCATGGTGCACCACGGCTCATTCTGGTGCACCACGGCTAGCCGATGGTGCACTGCGGCTCATTCTGGTGCACCGCAACTAGCCCATGGTGCACCACGGCTCAGTCTAGTGCGCTGCGGGTAGCCTACGGTGCACCGCGGCTCATTCTAGTGCGTTGCGGCTAGCCTACGGTGCACCACGGCTCATTCTGGTGCACCCCAGCTCATTATGGTGCAACGCGGCTAGCCCATGGTGCACCACGGCTCATTCTGGGGCACCTCGGCTCATTCTGGTGTACCTCGGCTCATTCTGGTGTACCTCGGCTAGCCGATGGTGCACCACGGATCATTCTGGTGCACCGCGGCTAGCCCATGGTGCACCACGGCTCATTCTGGTGCACTGCAGCTAGCCCATGGTGCACCACGGCTCATTCTGGTGCATCGTGGCTAGCCCATGGTGCACCACGGCTCATTCTGGAGCACCGCCGCTATCCCATGGTGCACCACGGCTAGCCGATGGTGCACTGTGGCTCATTCTGGTGCACCGCGACTAGCCCAGGGTGCACCACGACTCATTCTAGTGCGCTGCGGCTAGCCTACGGTACACCACGGCTCATTCTAGTGTGCTACGGCTAGCCTACGGTGAACCACGACTCATTCTGGTGCACCCCAGCTCATTATGGTGCAACGCGGCTAGCCCGTGGTGCACCACGGCTCATTCTGGTGCACCTCGGCTCATTCTGGTGTACCTCGGCTCATTCTGGTGTACCTCGGCTAGCCCATGGTGCACCACAGATCATTCTGGTGCACCGCGGCTAGCCCATGGTGCACCACGGCTCATTCTGGTGCAGCAATGCTCATTCTGGTGCACCTGGCTCATTTTGGTGCACCTCGGCTATCCCATGGTGCACCACAGCTCATTTTGGTGCACCCCGGCTCATTCTGGTGTACTGCGGCTAGCCCATGGTGCACCACGGCTCTTTCTGGTACACCAAAGCTCATTCTTGTGTGCCGCGGCTAGCCCATGGTGAACCATGGCAATTGCTTTACTGTTTTAGGTTCTTGCCATTCCATGATGGCTTGAATTTTTTTCCCATCGGGCCTCACACCTGTAGCCCCCACCACATGTCCTAAGTACTCCACCTCCGGTTGGCCAAAGGAACATTTTTCACGTTTTGCAAATGCATATAAGCCTATTATATGGGGGGAGGAGGCATAGGCTCCAAAGATTCATTAAAAATCAACCCTTCCATGAAATCCAACGATTCGGTGCCTGGGTACGATTTACCATTTAAGCATGGATGCTTCCAAAAAACCAGATCAAGATTCGGTGCCTGGGTACGATTTTCCATTTTTTCAGATTTTCTCAAATTAAGCCTATTGAAAAATTAAAATTAAATTAATCCCATGGAGAAAAATCATGAGACTTTGGGAATAGTAAGATATTGTTTTTCCAAGCATGCTTGCGAAAAATCAGATCGAAATTCAATTTCTAGGTCCGAATTTGGACTTCTTCCTCCTCAGAAAAAAGGTATTTACTTGTGCAAAACCGGCAACTGCATATAAGGCTATTATAGGGGGAACAACTGCCTCCCTTCCCACGCCCGCGGTGGGCTGTGCACCTGGTGCCCGATGAGATGCCCCGGATGGTTGAATTAGTACCCCAGGAGGCGCGCCTGGTGCCTGATGTGGTGCCCCGACCGCCAGGCATGGTGCACCTTATGCTTGAGTCGGTGCCTGACGAGGTGCATGGTGCACCGCAGCTATACCATGGTGCACCACCACGACTCATTCTGGTGCACCATGCTAAGCCCATGGAGCACCACGACTCATTCTGGAGCACCGCGGCTATCCCATGGTGCACCACGGCTATCCCATGGTGCACCACGGCTCATTCTGGAGCACCGTGGCTATCCCATGGTGCACCACGGCTCATTCTGGTGCACCCCGGCTAGCCGATGGTGCACTGCGGCTCATTCTGGTGCACCGCGACTAGCCCATGGTGCACCACGGCTCATTCTAGTGCGCTGCGGCTAGCCTACAGTGCACCACGGCTCATTCTGGTGCACCCCAGCTCATTATGGTGCAACGCGGCTAGCCCATGGTGCATCACGGCTCATTCTGGTGTACCTCGGCTAGCCCATGATGCACCACGGATCATTCTGGTGCACCGCAGCTATCCCATGGTGCACCACGGCTCATTTTGGTGCACTACAGCTCATTCTGGTGCATCGTCGCTAGCCCATGGTGCACCACGACTCATTCTGGTGCATTGCGGCTAGCCCATGGTGCACCACGGCTCATTCTGGTGCACCCCGGGTCATTCTGGTGCACCGCGGCTAAACCAAGGTGCACCACGGCTCATTCTTGTGCACACTGGCGCATTCTGGTGCACCACGACTCATTCTGGGGCACTGCGGCTAGCCCATGGTGCACCACGGCTCATTGTGGTGCACCGCGGCTCATTGTGGTGCACCAATGCTCATTGTGGTGCACCAATGCTCATTCTGGTGCACCCCAGCTCATTCTGGTGCACCGCGGCTATCCCATGGTGCACCACGGCTCATTCAGGTGCACCCCGGCTCATTCTGGTGTACCGCGGCTAGCCCATGGTGCACCACGGCTCTTTCTGGTACACCAAAGCTCATTCTAGTGTGCCGCGGCTAGCCCATGGTGAACCACGGTAAATCGTGGTGCACCACGGCTAGCCCATGTTGCATCGCGGCTAGTCCATGGTGCACCGCGACTAGCCCATGGTGCACCGCGGCTCGCCCATGGTGCATCATGGCTCATTCTGGTGCACCAATGCTCATTCCGGTGCACCGCGGCTAGACAATGGTGCACCACGGCTCATTCTGGTGCACCGCGGCTAGCCCATGGTGCACCACGGCTCATTCTGGTGCACCGCGGCTAGCCCGAGGTGCACCACGGCTTATTCTGGTGCACCATAGCTCATTCTGGTGCACCGCGGCAAGCCCATGGTGCACCACCGCTCATTCTGGTGCACCGCGGCTAGCCCATGGTGCACCACGCCTCATTGTGGTGCACCACGCCTTATTCCGGTGCACCGCGGTGCACCGCGGCTACACCATGGTGCACGACGGCTCATTCGGGTGCACCATAGCTCATTCCGGTGCACCTCGGCTAGCCCATGGTGCACCACGGCTCATTCTGGGGCACCGCGGCTAGCCCATGGGCCACCACGGCTCATTCTGGTGCACCGCGGCTAGCCCCTGGTGCACCACGGCTCATTCTGGGGCACCGCGGCTAGCCCATGGTGCACCACGGCTCATTCTGGTGCACCGCGACTCATTCTGGTGCGCCATTGTTCATTCTGGTGCACCAATGTTCATTCTGGTGCACCGCGGCTATCCCATGGTGCACCACGGCTCATTCTGGTGCTCCTCGGCTCATTCTGGTGCACCGTGGCTAGCCTACAGTGCACCACGGCTCTTTCAGGTACACCAAAGCTCATTCTCGTGTGCCGCGGCTAGCCCATGGTGCACCGCGGCTAGCCCATGGTGCACAGCTGCTAGCCCATGGTGCACCGCGGCTAGCCCATGGTGCTCCGCGTCTAGCCCATGGTGCACCATGGCTCTTTTTGGTGCACCATGGCTCATTCTGGTGCACCACGGCTTATTTCGGTGCACCGCGGCTAGCCCATGGTGCACCACGGCTCATTCTGGTGCACCGCGGCTAGCCCACGGTGCCCCACGGCTTATTCTGGTGCACGACGGCTCATTCTGGTGCACCGCGGCTAGCCCATGGTGCACCACAACTCTTTCTGATGCACCGCGGCTAACCCATTTTGCACGACGGCTCATTCGAGTGCACCATAGCTCATTCTGCTGCACCGCGGCTCATTCTGGTGCACCTCGGCTAGCCCATGGTGCACCACGGCTCATTTTGGGGCACCGCGGCTATCCCATGGTGCACCACGGATCATTCTGGTGCACCGTGGCTAGCCAATAGTCCACCACGCCTCATTCTGGTGCACCGCGGCTAGCCCATGGTGCACCCCGGCTCATTCTGGTGCACTGCGGCTCCTTCTGGTGCACCCCATGACAAAGTCCCTTGTCCAACCAGCTTCTTTTCTGACTTTCTTTCCTCTTCTTATGACTTGGTCTTGGTCCTCTCTCCCAGTGGTTCCATCTTCTCCTACCTGCTCTCCTTGTTCCCCTCCGAGCCTTCCTCCACCACCTTCATGATTGAGGTTCATATCATTTCCCCCATCCCTTAAAAACTCGATCTTGCCCTCAAAGATCGAACTTTGGGTACGCCTCGCTAAAGTCAGCGACCGATACCCAAGAGGCATCCTCCAAGGCTAGTCCTTTCCATTGTACCAAGATCAGCAGATCAGACCCCTTTCCGGTCGTCACCGTGCGAGAACGCACGATTGCTAGATGTTCGATCACCGGATGGTTCTCCCATGTGGTCTCCGGCAAGGCCTGGGGGTGAAAGAATGAGTTTTGACGAAATGCTTTGAGCAACGACACATGGAAGACCGGGTGTATACGAGATCCGGTTGGAAGTGCTAAGCGGTAGGTCACCTGGCCGATCCGCTCCGTAACTGGGAAGGGACCATAATATCGACGGCTCAGCTTGGAGTATGTCTGGTTGCGCACCGATTTCTGCCTGTATGGTTGGAGTTTGACCAAGACTTGGTCACCGACAGCAAAGTGGACATCCCGGCGGTGCTTGTCAGCTTGATTCTTCATACGCTGACGGGTACGATCCGAATAATTGCGTCCCTCTGTATCAGAAGGTTGTCCACCGCTTCAATAGGGGACGTTCCTCCATCGTAGTCTGCAGGGCAGGGGGTAAACGCCCATACAAGATCTGAAAAGGTGTGGTTCCAATTGAGGACTGAAAGGAAGAATTGTATGAGAACTCAGCCCAACGTAAATATTGTGCCCAACTCTTTGGACTTTCCATGGTGAGATTTGATCTTCCAAGGCATCAGGATGATTGGCAGTGCTGAAATGGAGGCGAGTCCCACTCAACCTGGAAAGCTCTTTGCCAAAATTTGCTGAGGAACACCCGATCTCGGTCAGATACAATGGAACGGGGAACTCCATGATGTCGGCAAACGTCCGAGACAAACACTGATGCTACCTTTGAAGCTGTAAAATTCCCAGCCAAAGCCGAGAAGAGGGCGTACTTTGAAAGTCAATCGACCACCACCATTATGGCTGTTTTGCCGTCGGATGGAGGTAGGCCAACGATGAAATCCATCGATAAGTCCTCCCAGACCGCGTGGGGGATTGACAAAGGCTGCAGGAGTCCAGCAGGGGAGAGGGGCTGATATTTGGTGACCTGACATATGGGGAAGGTGCGCACAAACTCTTGCACATCATGTTTCAGATTGGGCCAATAATAATGGGTGGAGAGTCCATGCAGCATTTTATGTATTCCACCATGTCCTCCAATGACCGTGGAATGTAAGTTATGCAGCAATGTGACCTTCATGTCCGAGTTGCTGGCAAGGACTATTCGGCCCTTGTAGAATATCAACCCTTCTTTCAGAGTGTAATGTTCAAAGCCGTCTTGATGTTCAGCAATAGCTGTGGATATGCGTACCAACTCTGGATTGCTCTTGACTTCAGCCTTTAGTGAGTCCAACAGAGGATTGATTAGAGTTGACATAGCCAGTAGTAGTGGTTGCTCACCAGCTTTATCCTTCTCCCATTCATGTACGCGGGATAAGGCGTCTGCTACTTTATTGCTGGCACCAGGGTAATACTCTATTGTATAATCATATCCCAATAATTTCACCAAAAATCGTTGTTGTTCAGGAGTCTGAATGACTTGAGCCATGAGCTCCCTTATACTGTGCTGGTCAGTTCTGATTGTGAATTTTCTTCCTAACAGGTATTGGCGAAACTTGGCGACTCCTTCAGTTATAGCAAACAATTCCCGCACGTAGGTTGACGATTGCTGCATCTTGGGAGATAATTTACTGCTGAAGTAGGCAATGGGCTTATTTTCTTGGAGGGGATGTTGAATATATTTAAGCATGGATGCTTGCAAAAAACCATATCAAAATTCGATGCCTGGGTATTATTTTCAATTTTTTTGGATTTTCTCAAATCACGCCTCTTGAAAAATTAATTTTAAATTAATCCCATGTAGAAAAATAACGAGACTTTGGGAATAGTAAGATATGGTTTTTATAAGAATGCATGCAAAAAATCAGACCAAAATTAATTTCTATATCCGAATTTGGACTTCTTCCTCCTCAGAAAAAAGGTATCTACTTGTACAAAACTGGCAACTACATATAAGGCTATTATAGGGGGAGCAGCTGCCTACCTTCCCACACTTGCGATGGGCTATGCAGGGGCGCCATAGGGGCTCTCCCTAGATCTCATGCAAGCCTTCCCAAGCTTGGAGGGCCTGGGTATTGTGTACATCACCGAGGGAGGTGGGTTAGGCCTTTGATGCCTGCTAGGAGCAGCATCGTGCACACCAATGTCCCGCTGTGTTGAGGATGAGTTCCCACGACAACGTTGCGTGGCTCGTTCAGCCATCGACGATGCAAGAGCAATGGATCCCGGGGCATCCCACGTGGGTGCTTGATTCCATTCGCATCCACAGCCGAACGTCGCCCATTCGGTGCGTCCCTCTCGATTCCTGAAACCCTGGGGACACAATCGCGATGACATGGTACTCGCATCCATCCAAGCCCCCACCACATGTCCTAAGTACTCCACCTCCGGTTGGCCAAAGGAACATTTCTCACGTTTTGCAAATGCATATAAGCCTATTATATGGGGAGGAGGCATAGGCTCCAAAGATTCATTAAAACTCAAACCTTCCATGAAATCCAATGAAACTTGGAGAGGATGTTGGATATATTTAAGCATGGATGCTTCCAAAAAACCAGATCAAAATTCGGTGCCTGGGTACGATTTTCCATTTTTTCAGATTTTCTCAAATTAAGCCTATTGAAAAATTAATATTAAATTAATCCCATGGAGAAAAATCATGAGACTTTGGGAATAGTAAGATATGGTTTTTCCAAGCATGCTTGCGAAAAATTAGATCGAAATTCAATTTCTAGGTCCGAATTTGGACTTCTTCCTCCTCAGAAAAAAGGTATTTACTTGTGCAAAACCGGCAACTGCATAGAAGGCTATTATAGGGGGAACAGCTGCCTCCCTTCCCACGCCCGCGGTGAGCTGTGCACCTGGTTCCCGACGAGATGCACCGGATGCTTGAATTGGTGCCCCATGAGGCGCGCCAGGTGCCTGACGTGGTGTGCCCCGACCGCCAGGCATGTTGCACCTTATGCTTGACTCAGTGCCTGACGAGGTGCATGGAGCACCACGGCTCATTCTGGTGCACCGCAGCTATCCCATGGTGCACGACCACGACTCATTCTGGTGCACCATGATAGCCCATGGAGCACCACGACTCATTCTGGAGCACCGCGGCTATCCCATGGTGCACCACGGCTCATTCTGGTGCACCGCGGCTAGCCGATGGTGCACTGCGGCTCATTCTGGTGCACCGCGGCTATCCGATGGTGCACCACGGCTCATTCTGGTGCACCTCGGCAAGCCCATGGTGCACCACGGCTCATTCTGGAGCACCGCGACTATCCCATGGTGCACCACGGCTCATTCTGGTGCACCACGGCTAGCCGATGGTGCACTGCGGCTCATTCTGGTGCACCGCAACTAGCCCATGGTGCACCACGGCTCATTCTAGTGCGCTGCGGCTAGCCTACGGTGCACCACGGCTCATTCTAGTGCGTTGCGGCTAGCCTACGGTGCACCACGGCTCATTCTGGTGCACCCCAGCTCATTATGGTGCAACGCGGCTAGCCCATGGTGCACCACGACTCATTCTGGTGCACCTCGGCTCATTCTGGTCTACCTCGGCTCATTCTGGTGTACCTCGGCTAGCCCATGGTGCACCACGGATCATTCTGGTGCACCGCGGCTAGCCGCGGCCATGGTGCAACACGGCTCATTCTGGTGCACTGCAGCTAGCCCATGGTGCACCACGGCTCATTCTGGTGCATCGGGGCTAGCCCATGGTGCACCACGGCTCATTCTGGAGCACCGTGGCTATCCCATGGTGCACCGCGGCTATCCCATGGTGCACCACGGCTAGCCGATGGTGCACTGCGGCTCATTCTGGTGCACCGCGACTAGCCCATGGTGCACCACGGCTCATTCTAGTGCGCTGCGGCTAGCCTACGGTGCACCACGGCTCATTCTAGTGTGCTACGGCTAGCCTACGGTGAACCACGGCTCATTCTGGTGCACCCCAGCTCATTATGGTGCAACGCGGCTAGCCCATGGTGCACCACGGCTCATTCTGGTGCACCTCGGCTCATTCTAGTGTACCTCGGCTCATTCTGGTGTACCTCGGCTAGCCCATGGTGCACCACGGATCATTCTGGTGCACCGCGGCTAGCCCATGGTGCACCACGGCTCATTCTGGTGCAGCAATGCTCATTCTGGTGCACCCTAGCTCATTCTGGTGCACCGCGGCTATCCCATGGTGCACCACAGCTCATTTTGGTGCACCCCGGCTCATTCTGGTGTACTGCGGCTAGCCCATGGTGCACCACGGCTCTTTCTGGTACACCAAAGCTCATTCTTGTGTGCCGCGGCTAGCCCATGGTGAACCACGACATTTGCTTTACTGTTTTAGGTTCTTGCCATTCCATGATGGCTCGAATTTTTTTCCCATCGGGCCTCACACCTGTAGCCCCCACCACATGTCCTAAGTACTCCACCTCCGGTTGGCCAAAGGAACATTTTTCACGTTTTGCAAATGCATATAAGCCTATTATATGGGGGAGGAGGCATAGGCTCCAAAGATTCATTAAAAAACAACCCTTACATGAAATCCAATGAGACTTGGAGAGGATGTTGGATATATTTAAGCATGGATGCTTCCAAAAAACCAGATCAAAATTCGGTGCCTGGGTACGATTTTCCATTTTTTCAGATTTTCTCAAATTAAGCCTATTGAAAAATTAAAATTAAATTAATCCCATGGAGAAAAATCATGAGACTTTGGGAATAGTAAGATATGGTTTTTCCAAGCATGCTTGCGAAAAATCATATCGAAATTCAATTTCTAGGTCCGAGTTTGGACTTCTTCCACCTCAGAAAAAAGGTATTTACTTGTGCAAAACCGGCAACTACATATAAGGCTATTATAGGTGGAACAATTGCCTCCCTTCCCACGCCCGCGGTGGGCTGTGCACCTGGTGCCCGACGAGATGCCCCGGATGCTTGAATTAGTTCCCCAGGAGACGCGCCTGGTGCCTGAAGTGGTGCCCCGACCGACAGGCATGGTGCACCTTATGCTTGACTCAGTGCCTGACGAGGTGCATGGTGCACCACGGCTCATTCTGGTGCACCGCAGCTATCCCATGGTGCACCACCACGACTCTTTCTGGTGCACCATGCAAGCCCATGGAGCATCACGACTCATTCTGGAGCACCGCGGCTATCTCATGGTGCACCACGGCTCATTCTGGCGCACCGCGGCTAGCCCATGGTGCACCGCAGCTCATTCTGGAGCACCGCGGCTATCCCATGGTGCACCACGACTCATTCTGGTGCACCACGGCTAGCCGATGGTGCACTGCGGCTCATTTTGGTGCACCGTACCTAGCCCATGGTGCACCACGGTTCATTCTAGTGCGTTGCAGCTAGCCTACGGTGCACCACGGCTCATTCTGGTGCACCCCAGCTCATTATGGTGCAACGCGGCTAGCCCATGGTGCACCACGGCTCATTCTGGTGCGCCTCAGCTCGTTCTGGTGCACCAACGGTTCTGGTGTACCTCGGCTAGCCCATGGTGCACCACGGATCATTCTGGTGCACCGCGGCTAGCCCATGGTGCACCACGGCTCATTCTGGTGCAGCAATGCTCATTCTGGTGCACCCTAGCTCATTCTGGTGCACCGCGGCTATCCCATGGTGCACCACAGCTCATTTTGGTGCACCCCGGCTCATTCTGGTGTACTGCGGCTAGCCCATGGTGCACCACGGCTCTTTCTGGTACACCAAAGCTCATTCTTATGTGCCGCGGCTAGCCCATGGTGAACCACGACATTTGCTTTACTGTTTTAGGTTCTTGCCATTCCATGATGGCTCGAATTTTTTTCCCATCGGGCCTCACACCTGTAGCCCCCACCACATGTCCTAAGTACTCCACCTCCGGTTGGCCAAAGGAACATTTTTCACGTTTTGCAAATGCATATAAGCCTATTATATGGGGGGAGGAGGCATAGGCTCCAAAGATTCATTAAAAAACAACCCTTACATGAAATCCAATGAGACTTGGAGAGGATGTTGGATATATTTAAGCATGGATGCTTCCAAAAAACCAGATCAAAATTCGGTGCCTGGGTACGATTTTCCATTTTTTCAGATTTTCTCAAATTAAGCCTATTGAAAAATTAAAATTAAATTAATCCCATGGAGAAAAATCATGAGACTTTGGGAATAGTAAGATATGGTTTTTCCAAGCATGCTTGCGAAAAATCATATCGAAATTCAATTTCTAGGTCCGAGTTTGGACTTCTTCCACCTCAGAAAAAAGGTATTTACTTGTGCAAAACCGGCAACTACATATAAGGCTATTATTATAGGTGGAACAATTGCCTCCCTTCCCACGCCCGCGGTGGGCTGTGCACCTGGTGCCCGACGAGATGCCCCGGATGCTTGAATTAGTTCCCCAGGAGACGCGCCTGGTGCCTGAAGTGGTGCCCCGACCGACAGGCATGGTGCACCTTATGCTTGACTCAGTGCCTGACGAGGTGCATGGTGCACCACGGCTCATTCTGGTGCACCGCAGCTATCCCATGGTGCACCACCACGACTCTTTCTGGTGCACCATGCAAGCCCATGGAGCATCACGACTCATTCTGGAGCACCGCGGCTATCTCATGGTGCACCACGGCTCATTCTGGCGCACCGCGGCTAGCCCATGGTGCACCGCAGCTCATTCTGGAGCACCGCGGCTATCCCATGGTGCACCACGACTCATTCTGGTGCACCACGGCTAGCCGATGGTGCACTGCGGCTCATTTTGGTGCACCGTACCTAGCCCATGGTGCACCACGGTTCATTCTAGTGCGTTGCAGCTAGCCTACGGTGCACCACGGCTCATTCTGGTGCACCCCAGCTCATTATGGTGCAACGCGGCTAGCCCATGGTGCACCACGGCTCATTCTGGTGCGCCTCAGCTCGTTCTGGTGCACCAATGTTCATTCTGGTGTACCTCGGCTAGCCCATGGTGCACCACGGATCATTCTGGTGCACCGCGGCTAGCCCATGGTGCACCACGGCTCATTCTGGTGCAGCAATGCTCATTCTGGTGCACCCTAGCTCATTCTGGTGCACCGCGGCTATCCCATGGTGCACCACAGCTCATTTTGGTGCACCCCGGCTCATTCTGGTGTACTGCGGCTAGCCCATGGTGCACCACGGCTAGCCCATGGTGCACCACGGCTCTTTCTGGTACACCAAAGCTCATTCTTGTGTGCCGCGGCTAGCCCATGGTGAACCACGACATTTGCTTTACTGTTTTAGGTTCTTGCCATTCCATGATGGCTCGAATTTTTTTCCCATCGGGCCTCACACCTGTAGCCCCCACCACATGTCCTAAGTACTCCACCTCCGGTTGGCCAAAGGAACATTTTTCACGTTTTGCAAATGCATATAAGCCTATTATATGGGGGGAGGAGGCATAGGCTCCAAAGATTCATTAAAAAACAACCCTTACATGAAATCCAATGAGACTTGGAGAGGATGTTGGATATATTTAAGCATGGATGCTTCCAAAAAACCAGATCAAAATTCGGTGCCTGGGTACGATTTTCCATTTTTTCAGATTTTCTCAAATTAAGCCTATTGAAAAATTAAAATTAAATTAATCCCATGGAGAAAAATCATGAGACTTTGGGAATAGTAAGATATGGTTTTTCCAAGCATGCTTGCGAAAAATCATATCGAAATTCAATTTCTAGGTCCGAATTTGGACTTCTTCCTCCTCAGAAAAAAGGTATTTACTTGTGCAAAACCGGCAACTGCATAGAAGGCTATTATTATAGGTGGAACAATTGCCTCCCTTCCCATGCCCGCGGTGGGCTGTGCACCTGGTGCCCGACTTGATGCCCCGGATGCTTGACTTGGTGCCCCGACCTGCAGGCATGGTGCACCTTATGCTTGACTCAGTGCCTGACGAGGTGCATGGTGCACCACGGCTCATTCTGGTGCACCGCAGCTATCCCATGGTGCACCACCACGACTCATTCTGGTGCACCATGCTAGCCCATGGAGCACCACGACTCATTCTGGAGCACCGCGGCTATCTCATGGTGCACCACGGCTCATTCTGGCGCACCGCGGCTAGCCCATGGTGCACCACGGCTCATTCTGGAGCACCGCGGCTATCCCATGGTGCACCACGACTCATTCTGGTGCACCACGGCTAGCCGATGGTGCACTGCGGCTCATTCTGGTGCACCGTACCTAGCCCATGGTGCACCACGGCTCATTCTAGTGCGTTGCGGCTAGCCTACGGTGCACCACGGCTCATTCTGGTGCACCCCAGCTCATTATGGTGCAACGCGGCTAGCCCATGGTGCACCACGGCTCATTCTGGTGCGCCTCAGCTCGTTCTGGTGCACCAATGTTCATTATGGTGTACCTCGGCTAGCCCATGGTGCACCACGGCTCATTCTGGTGCACCTCGGCTAGCACATGGTGCACCACGTCTCATTCTGGTGCACCGCCGCTAGCCCATGGTGCACCACGGACTGGCACCACGGCATTCTGGTGCTCGTGGCTAGCCCATGGTGGTGCACACCGGTCATTCTGGTGAACGCGGCTCATTCTGGTGCACCAATGCTCATTCTGGTGCACCCCAGCTCATTCTGGTGCACCGCGGCTATCCCATGGTGCACCACGGCTCATTTTGGTGCACCCCGGCTCATTCT